>LPNX010436365.1:33524-57672 GCA_001517045.1 Pseudotsuga menziesii | reverse complement strand
ACAATTGTATGAGCCTGGTGAGATAGCTCAAGTGGTCGAGTGTTGTAAGTTGTAAGCATAAGGTCTCGGGATCAAATCCTTGAGTGGCTATACATTAGTATATAAGGGCCTTATTTGATGTCCCCATCGGGTTAGCTCTATAATCAGAGCGAATGGGGTGAGGCCCCTTCGGGTGGCCCCCCTATGGCTTGTTCCCATAGATGTAGAAAGCCCTGCTGTGGGGTAGGTGAACCATAAATGAAAAAAAATGGTTACAATTGTACGACTATAAGGGAAATTTCACCCTTACGAAGGAAATGGTTGCAATTATAAGCCACAAAGGGCAGTAATGGTCTCTTGGGGAGACAAACAACTCCAGATATTTTTAGATGTTTGACAGACTGTATTGGGAGATCCACCTTGATATTTTGTATTATTTAAATGATTTGAGACCATGGGGGAAGGGACACAATCCATTTGGTGGATTTCTGGGAAAGAACTAATGCTTCATATTTGGATCGGGGACTAATCTATGAATGATCGGGTTAAACACTATATACATTTCCATTGTTTGCGTTGGGGACCGGGATTGTTATACCTTTTAACAAATTTACTGCATGTGGAGGATCTGTATAGACCTAGGACTGATATAGGATGGGTATGCATTTTAAATTTTGTCTGCATTTTAGATTTGGTAAAGTATTTCAAACCCTCAATTGCATCCATTACATGCGTTTGATCGGTGGATTGTGTTTTGGCTCTATGTGTTTTAGATCTTAGTAACATATCTAGGAATATGTATGTGCTTCCATTCTCTATCTACATTTTGGGATATGTCCTATGTGTTTTGATTATACATATCAGATTAGTATTGTGAGTTCTATGCATTCATGTCTGCATTGTGATGAATCCTTAGATATCAACATTGTTCATGGTATGTATACATGTTTGCGTTGTGATGAATCCTTACAGAACCACATTATGCATGGTATGTATTCTTATTTGCATTTTGAAAAATCCTTACATATATGCATTGTGCATGGCATGCATTTATGTATGCATTTTGATAAATCCTTACAGATCCACATTGTGCGTGGTATTCATTTTTGTCTACATTTTGATAAATCCTTATAGATCCACATTGTGTGTGGTATTCATTTATGTCTGTGTTTTGATAAATCCTTACAGATCCACATTGTGCTTGGTATGCATTTATGTATTTATTTTGACGAATCCTTATGGATCCACATGTTGGTTGTGGAGGCTAATCTTCCAGATCCAGAAATATTATTTAGTCATGTTCGTACCCTAGGTGTACTGCACACTCATTCCCCCTGCCTTGGGGTTCGGGGCAGTGCCCCAAAAAAGGGGGTTCAGGGGAAACACCCCCAAGACACGGGGGTTCAGGGAAGTGCACCTGAGACACGGGGGTTTGCGGGTAGCGCCCTTGAGAATTTTTTTTGGGATGTGTGTTGGCCAACAGTATTTATGGACCCATGGTATTGGGTTAACCCTATAATTTTCCCAATGTATTTCCCCTATAAAAGAAAGCATTGTAAAATGACTGAGTGTGGTATTGTATTGTATTGGAAGAGAGACTGTGAGAGCTTGAAGAGGAAGTGCAATGGTTTTTCTACAAGGTGTATCCCTTCATCTTTTTGGACTGTAATAAAAGGACTAGCAATTTCTTTATAGATGTAGCCCATCGTTTGGGTGAACCACGTTATATCTGTGTCTCTCTGTAATGTTTTAATGTGTTTTGCATCTTGTTTATTGATTTAACTGTATATATGTTATTGCTTTGTGGTCCTGTATTCTAAGAATTGGTATCAGAGCCAAAAGGTCTATTTGTTGGTAAACTCACAGGAAAGAATGGTTCCTAGTTTGAGTGGGAGCAATGGCGGAAGAAGGAAAGTTCAGGGTCGAGAAATTTAATGGCCAAAACTATCAGTTATGGAAGATGCAAATGGAGCACTATCTTTACCAAAAGGATATGTACCTACTGTTGGGCGGAAAAGCAAAACAACCGACGGCTATGAAGGATGAAGAATGGGAGGTTCTTGACAGAAAGGCACTGGGAAAAATATGCCTGTGCCTGGCTTTGTCGGTGGCCTTCAATATTTCAAAAGAAAAAACAACAGAGGGTGTGATGAGCGCATTGAGTAAGCTCTATGAAAAACCCTCGGCTTCTAACAAGGTATTTTTAATGAAGCGTTTATTTAATATGAAGATGTTGAAAGGTGGATCTGTTGCTGACCATTTAAATGAGTTTAATACACTTACAAGTCAGTTAAGTTCTGTAAAAGTGAACTTTGATGATGAGATTAGGGCTCTTCTAATCTTGTGCTCATTGCCAGAAAGCTGGAATAGATTGGTCATGGTTGTAAGCAACTATGTCCCTAGTTCAATCACTCTTAAGTTTGATCATGTTGTTGGTGTTATTCTTAGCGAGGAAATGCGAAGAAAAAGCATAGGTGAGACATCAGGTAATGCGTTGACCATGGAGAGCAGAGGGAGACAAAACGAGAGAGGAAGGAGCCTAGGAAATCGTAGCAAGTCTAAAAAGGGAAGATCCAAGTCCAGATTCATAAAAATAGAGTGCTGGAACAGTGGTAAGAAAGGACATTTGAAGAAAGACTATTGAGCACCAAAGAAGAAAGGTGAGAGGCAGCAAGAGACTACCCAGGAAGCGAATGTAGCAGGTGATGTGTTACAAGATGATTTTATTCTTGCATTAGATAATACTAGAGATTGCTAGGTAGTAGATTTAGGGACTTCATGTCATGCTACACCCCATAGGAAATTCTTTCATGATTATGTTCAAGGTGATTTTGGACATGTTTTATTGGGGGATGATGAACCATGTAAAATTGTTGGAAAGGGTAAGGTACGGATTAAGTTAAATAATGGAAGTGAATGGATGCTAAAGGATGTAAGGCACATTCCTGCTATGAAAAGAAATCTAATCTCAACAAGGAATTTAGGAGATAGCGGCTGTTTGTCTACGTTTGGAGAAACATGGTGGGAGATCACTAAAGGATCATTGGTAATAGAAAAGGGAGATAGGGTAGGTACATTATATTTATGTCCTCATAATACTGATTATTCTATCTCTGTAGCTTGCACAGAAACATGTGCGGCATTGTGGCATCATAGGCTTGGCCACATGAGTGAGAAGGGGATGCAGATTCTCCACTCAAGGAAACTGCTTCTATATCTGAAGCAGGTAAATTTGGAATTCTGTGAGAACCGTGTTTATGGAAAACAAAAGAGATTTAGATTTCTTAGGGTTGGGAAACAAAAGAAGAGTGAAAAGTTAGAGCTTTCCCATACAGATGTATGGGGACCAGCTCAGGTACAATCTCTTGGTGGCTCTTGTTATTATGTTACTTTTATTGATGATGCAACTAGAAAAACTTGGGTTTATTGCATTAGACAGAAATCTGATGTGTTTGATACTTTTAAGAAGTGGAAATATTTGGATGAGAATGAGACAGGAAAAAGGTTGAAATGTCTCAGATCTAATAATGGAGGTGAGTACTGCAGCAAGGAGTTTGACAGTTACTGTTCACACAATGGGATTTACAGAGAGAAGACAGTCCCTGGAACACCACAAGAAAATGGTGTGTCAGAAAGGATGAATAGAACGGTCATGGAGCATGCTAGGTGTATGAGATTGCATGCAAAGTTGCCCTTACATTTTTGGGATGATGCTGTAAACATTGATGTTTATTTAATAAAGAGAGGGCCTTCAAGCGCTTTGGATGGTGGCATTCCAGAGGAGGCATGGACAGGTAAACACGTAAAATACTCATTTCTGATAACTTTTGGTTGTGAAGAATTTTTCCATATTGATAAAGATGATAGAACAAAGCTTGAGGATAAATCCAAGAAATGTACCTTTATTAGACACGGGGTTGATGATTTTGGTTATCGCTTATGAAATCTTAAAATCACAAAATGATTAGGAGTAGAGATGTAGTATTCAATGAAAAGGTCATGTACAAAGATCAGTTGCAAGGAAGGAAAGAAGAAAAGGAAAACACAGAGTACACAGTGCTTGATGAAATCAAAGAAAATGAAGTTCTAAAGGCACCAAAAAATCAAGAGTAGTAGCAGGTACCTGAAACTCCTGCAACTGTAAGAAAGTATATCGGGTTAAGTAGACCCCCTGAACGATTCTCTCCTTCACCGTATTATTTATTGATGACTGATTCCGGTGAACTAGAATGTTATGAAGAAGCAATGCAGGTAGAAGCTAGAAAGAAGTGGGAGCAAGGCATGGATGAGGAGATGGGCCCATTGGTAAGAAACCATACTTGGGATCTGGTTAAGTTTCCTACAAAAAAAAGGGCATTGAAGAATAAATGGGTTTACAGGTTGAAGGAAGAAGATGGAGGCAAGAAGTGGTACAAGGCTAGACTTGTTGTAAAGGGGTTTGGAAAAAAGAAAGGTATAAACTTTGATGAAATATTTTCTCCTGTTGTTAAAATGACTTCAATTAGAACTATTTTAAACCTAGTGGTGGTAGAATATTTGCATCTTGAACAGTTAGATGTAAAAACAGCCTTTCTCCATGGGGATTTAAAGGAAGATATTTATATGCATCAACCACAAGGGTATGAGGTCAAAGGGAAGGAGAATTTGGTTTGCAGGTTGAAGAAGAGCTTGTATGGCCTGAAGCAAGCTCCAAGGCAGTAGTATTTGAAATTTGATAAGTTTATGACTGAACAAGGTTATGATAGATGACATTCTGACCACTGTGTTTATTTCAAGAGGCTAGATAACGGAAGATATATTATCTTGTTATTGTATGTGGATGGCATGCTTGTTGCAGGGTCTAACATGTAGGATATAAATATGATGACATGAAAACTAGCTAAATCATTTGCGATGAAGGATTTCGGTGCTGCAAAGCAAATCCCTGGTATGAGAATAACAAGAGACGATAAAAATCGCAAATTGACATTGTCTCAAGGTGAGTACATACAAAAGGTATTGCAGAGGTTTAGAATGCAAAATGAAAAACCAGTCAGTACACCTTTGGCTAGCCATTTCAAAGTAAGCAAGGATATGTGTCTAGAGACACAGGAAGAGATAGATTACATGTCCAAGATTCCCTATTCATCAATGGTTGGAAGCTTGATGTATGCCATGGTGTGCATAAGACCAGATATTGCACATGCAGTGGGAGTTGTGAGAAAGTATATGAATAATGTAGGCAAAGAGCATTGGAAAGCAGTACAATGGATTCTCAGGTATTTGAGAGGTACCACTTCTCATGCATTATGTTTTGGAGGTTTAGACATTGTTCTACAGGGATATGTTGATGCAGATATGGCTGGTGATAAGGACACTAGGAGGAGCACCACAGGGTATGTGTTTACTGTGGGTGGAACAACAGTAAGTTGGATTTCAAAACTGCAACAGGTTGTTGCACTTTCAACAATGGAAGTAGAGTATGTTGCTACTATAGAGGCAAGTAAGGAGATGATTTGGTTGCATAGGTTCATGGAAGAATTGGGTAAGAAGTAGGAGAATAGTAGGTTATACAGTGACAACCATAGTTCCATTCATATTGCAAGGAACTCAGCCTTTCATTTGAGGACTACACATGTATAGCTCAAGTGCCACTTCATAAGATCTGTTCTAAATGAAGAATTGTTAAAACTGGAAAAGATACATACTAGACAGAATCCTACAGACATGTTGACAAAGGGAGTAACTAGAGAGAAACTAAGTTCCTGCTCAGTTTTAGTTGGCATTCAAGCATGAAGGTGAAAACAAGAAATTTGCCAAGTCCAAGGTCTAGAGCATAGTCTAGCAAGTGCAGTAGAGGTGCAGTTGCTGTGACCAGTCTCCAAGTGGGAGATTGTTGGTTGTAGAGCCTAATATTCCAAATTCAGAGATATTATTCAGTCGTTTTTGTACCCCAGGTGTACTATACACTCAGTCCCACTGCCTTGGGGTTCAGGGATGTGTGTTTGCCAATAGTATTTTGGACCCATGGTATTGGGTTAACCCTATAATTTTCCCATTGTATTTCCCCTATAAAAGAAAGCATTGTAAAATGAGTACTGAGTATGGTATTATATTGTATTGGAAGAGAGACTATGAGAGATTGAAGAGGAAGTGCAGCGGTTTTGCTGTAGGGTGTATCCCTTCATCTTTATGGACTGTAATAAAAGGACTAGCAATTTATTTGTGGGCGTATCCCATTGTTTGGGTGAACCATGTTATATCTGTGTCTCTCTGTAATTTTTTAATGTGTTTTGCATCTTGTTTATTGATTTAACTGTATATATGTTATTGCTCTGCGGTCCTGTATTCTAACACCACATTGTTCTGGTATGTACTTTTTATCTGCATTTTGTTTAGTAATTATAGATCCCCATTGTGATTTCTATGCATTCATTGTCTGCATTTTGACCTAGGAGAGTCCTGGTATACATTCAAGCATTACTAGTGTTTGATATGTTACATACATTCATTGTCTATATTTTCTATCTTAAATAAAAGATCCTTCCTCTTTATGTGTTTTGATTTTGATCATAGGTCTAGTGATTCCAGGTATGCACTATGATCATTGTTTGCGTTTAGATCTAGAAAGCATTTTTATTCTTAGTCTATGTTTCATATCTGGAAATCATTTTTATTCTTATTCTGTGTTTTAAGATCAGGAAAGGATTTTGATGCATTTTCATTATTTATCTTTGCGTGAAAGTTCTAGAACATGATCCATTTCTTATTTGTGGGTTTGGGCGTAAATTCCTACATAATGAACCCTTTCCTTTTTACATGCGTCAATGTCAAGTGGGAAGTTGATTCCTTATTTGATGAATGAGTTGGGACTAGGCACATATAATACCTATGTGGAGTACATTAGATGAGATAGGGGTGTGGTGATCTATGTAGATCAACCTATGGTTTGTGTATTTTTGAATGCAGATGCAGAAAAAGTGGAACTTTCTTCTATGAATATTTAAATGATATTATTAATTATAGTAAATAAATTATTATTTACTAAGGTGAAATGGTGTAACCCTTCTCTATGCATGCTCAAACCTTACAAATGAGAGCCTCATTGTAATATTTTATCATCATCTATCAATATATTATTATTTTTATTCTCAATCATGGAAGACAAACTCGCTTCTTAACTCCACAACTGGACTTAGTTGTTCCATTTGGTATCATAATGGATTCACTCTTCCTACACTCACACACTAAGCTCGTATTTGGCTCATCGACTCTTAATTCTCTCGCAAATCCATTTCATCACCTATCACTTCCTCACGATTCACTATGAATTTCCTCACTCCATCCACTCTCCTTTTCCCATTGCCTCCTCTCTCCTCAATTTTGTTACCCTATCTACCTCCACTCCTGACGTTCCTGCACCCACAATCAATCCTATGCTACACATCCAACACTCCTTATCCACATACTTTTCCATCACCAATGCCATTACCCGTGCTTCCATTGATTATCCCCCTCATCACTCCAATCCATCCACCCCTCCATCATCACGCTCCATCCATATCCCTCTTATACAACACAACTCTAGCTCCCTTACAATCCCACCCTCACACTCTCCCACACCTGTGACCTAAATCTCCTACTCAAATCCATTTCCCCAAGCACTACCCCACTCCTGTCATTCCTGTGCTCCTACATTCTCCACCTACGCATTCTCTCCTCCCCAACCTATACACTCCTCGAGCTATGAATCCATCCAATCGCACCCATTCCTTTATGCACAATCCCCACACCCATCCACCCTTTCGTTTCCTTCCACCTCTTCTTATACACCCTCCCCATGACTTCTTCATCCAATCACTACTACCCTCGTCCGTCTTCCACTCACAGCTACCCCCACCCTCCTACACCTCTTATCTCCCTCCAGCTCCTCCCTCCTTCTTCCTCTTATTCCTCGTCAATTCCATTTTCACCTCCTCTTCTAGCCTCTTCCTCCCATTCCCGTTCATCTACATCTCCATCCCACACAATCTCCTACACCTCTATAAGAATCCACCTCCGCTTGTTGGGTTGTTGTCAGCTACATCCTTGCCATCCCTTCCATAATTCATAAACCCTAAAATTCATATCAAAACAAATAATTATAATATAATAATAAATTATTATTATTCTTAATCATTTTCATTATTGTTGTTATAATATTTCTCCCTTTTTATCCCATTACAAAACCGTATAATAAAAAATAAAATTCATAATATAATAATATTATTTTGAATAATTATTATAATTGTAGATTTTTATTTTGTTATCATTAAAGACAATAAATTGTCTTTCATAAGCCAAAATAGCATCTAAAAACACACCTTCACATACAAGGACCAATACCATGGCTTAATTAAAATACCAAATCGAGAAATTGGAGAAGGACATCAAGGCCCTCGTTGCTAACCAAAAAAGATTGAAGGAAGAAATGAAAAATAGCAATATGATGCTTAAGAAAGAAATCAAAGATGAAGTTGTTCTGGTACTAGAAAGAAGGATAGATGAAAAATTGGACATCATGAACGAGAAACAAAAAGACTTGGATGATAAAATGAGTACCATGACTCAATACTTAAACACCATAATATGGAACTTGAGCACCATGACGCATAACCATAATACATTAATGGAGGTGTTACAAAAACTAATGCATAGCACAATGTTAAGAACCCGTGTCAACCCCCCTCTTTATTTTGTTGGTATATTTTTTCGGACGCATATGCTTTGCAATCCGTCCAATTAGTATGATGTATTATCCCACATTCATGGGGAGTAAGTAATAGTTGTTAAGTCGTCCAGTTAATAGGTTTCATTATCCCACATTCATGTGGAGTAATAGTTGTTTAGATTAGACTTAGTATATAAGTATGTGTTGAGGCTATTGAAAGCACCGAAGATTTATTTTGTATTGAGCTTGCTCAAAGGAAGTTTCCCCCTCGAAGTGGCCCATGATCAATAAAATATCTTTTGTGCTCCAATATTTTTGCATTCTCATTGTTTATTGCAGGAGGTTCTCCACACACAAACCATGTCAACAGTTCAGAAAAGTTAGATGCCTCATTTCATGTTTCCACACAAGAAACACTCACCAAGAATAAAAAATATTTGCAAAAATAAATGAAGATTAACAATGCGATGCTTATAAAACAAGAGATAGAAATAAAAGTACTTCCAGGTATGGAGGCATGATTAAACAACAAAATATATGCTATTAGTAAGATAGTAGAGAAGGAAAAAGCTAAAAATTACTGCAAATAATGAAGTAGTTCAAATATTTTGGTTGCATCATCCAATATCTCTAAGCCACCATCAAACCGTAAAGCAAAATACAACCAATATCATCCTTGCATAGTGTACCCACCTAAGGAAAAAATAGAGTTCCCGAAATACAATGGAAGTGAAGACCAATGTGTTTCTTGGTTAAACAAAGCGTAAGAGTACTTTGACATATACAATATTCAATATGACGAGTTTAAGGTGAAATATGCTTCAATGCATATGGAAGCGTACACTTATAATTGGTACTTGTGGTGGAAGGGAGAAATTTTTTCCTACACCTGGAACTTGTTCAAAAATGATTTTTTAATAGGTTTCAAGGAATCGCAAAAGATGAAATTTTTAGTAAGCTTACCAGTTTACAACAGGTCATAAGCACTGAGGAATTCACACATTAGTGCGAATCCCTATCAGAGCAAGTATTTGGGTTGTCTGAAAAAAAGGGACAAAAAACCTATTTAGGAGGTATTAATCCACATCTCTAAAAATAATTAAAGATGCATGGCATACCAAACATAGAAGTGGCAATATATAAATCAAAAGCAACATAACACAAATTGGAAGGAATAAAAACAAGAGCCGATAAGAATTACCGGCAAGAAAAAGAGACACAGTGTATATATTGTGAAAATAATTGGTCACCTGGTCATCAATGACACAAACCTCAATAGTATGCCTATGAAATTGAAAATAGGTCGAAAACATATAATATTTATTTTAATAATAAAAAAATTAAAAAAAAACACATTTCGTCGATGTGGTGATGACTGGACCCCATGCCATAAATGTAGGAACCATCAAACAATAATATGCAAAATCATCAATGGAAAGAAAGTGAAAGTCTCCGCAAAAGAAGTCTCATCTAATTCTAATACCGAAACATAATCATAGTGAAGGACGACATTAGAAAAAAAGCTTTGAGGACAAAGCTTTCCCAAGGGGAGGGCAATGTTATGAATATTTAAATGATATTATTAATTATAAATAAATAAATTATTATTTAATAAGGTGAAAGGGCATAACCATTCACTATGCATGCTCAATCCTTATAAAGGTGAGCCTCATTGTAATATTTTATCATCATCTATCAATATATTATTATTTTTATTCTCAATCATGGAAGACATACTCGCTTCTTAATTCCATAACCAAACTCGATTGTTCCACTTTATTTAAAGAATACCAACCCTATCTCTTAATGCGCTTCTCCCTATTTTTGTGTTGATTGTGTTTGAAGAAAAAGAGTCATAGTCCTTGGAAGAGAACTAGACTAATTATTTTAGATGTATCATAGTCAAGTTTCATTTTCTTTTACCTATTGATTACTAATATCTCTATCATTTTAGGTAGCGATACTTTACTGCTTAATCGATAAGGTTTTAATGATTAATATTAGTCCTAGCTTGATTTGGAAAGGAATGTTAAGTAGAGCTAAATATTTAAAGTTAAACCCTACCTTGGTAAATTTGGATTGGTATGTGAGCCAATAACCAAGTCACTTTATGAATATCAAAGGGATTCTTGTTATAACTTTCCTTAGTGGATTCATTTCCTAGCTCAAGGCTTACTCTAAGTGGAAAAACATACGCCAATTGGAGTCAATGGTTGGGAGGAATGTTGAAGTCAAGATTTTAGTCGCTTTCATTTAATTAGAGAACTAACTCTTCATGTTTAGGTTTTGATTATAGAAACATTGTATTATGTTCCAAGTTTAATATGGTCTTCATTATATAGTTATGATGGTGAATTTATTTAATGATTTATTTTTCTCCTAATAACTTACGACTTAACATGATTATCGACAAGTTGTGATTGCAGAGAATGGGCTCAATGGTAAGTTGATTAAGCAACTTATTAATGCCATGGTTCTAATATGGAAAGGATTTAGACTATTTGATGTAAATATTGTGGAACTAATTATATAGTATCTTTTACATGACTATATATATATGAATGCTCATACCATGTAATGTTGTTGAAAATTTATCAGGAAAGACATAGAGATACTTAAACCTTTTTAATTTCTTATTGCAAAATATTGAAGCTAACTCATTTTCTTGTTTTCTCAATAGCCTTTTATAGGAACTTTATACCCCATCTCATACAATTAGTTTCAGGGATATCAAGTACATTACACCATCCACCAGGGATTGGGATTTTATCCTTTTGAAAACTATGCATGAATTCCATAAGTTCCTCTTTTGACACTTCTTCCATTAGAGATTTATTGTCTTCCTCATTTACAAAGCTTAGGAAAAATTGGGTCATTCTTACATTGTCTACAATGGAGAATCTATGATTAGCTTTGAACAATTCTTGGAAATGGATTTTCCCCAAGCTATCCATCCCTTCAAAGGAAGAAATAGAGGTTCCAAGATGGTCATTCAAAATATAGAGAGTATTACTCAGCTCCTGACTAACATAGACATGAAAAAAAATTGTATTTGTTGTTTCCACACCTCAACCAAAGGGCCTCACTTTCTAGATGATAGGAAGCTTCTTTATCATCCAATAGTTTCCATTTCTTACTTTCTAGCACGATCAAGGAAGCTTTGGCCTCTTGAGTGGAATATAACCCCATCCTTCTAATTCATATAATACTTGAAGGGAATATACCACTTCTTTGAGCTCATGCTCATCCCTCAGATGCTTATTATGAGCCCATTCCAAAGTAGCCTTCTTTATTTTTTTCAAATTTGTTGCAAATTGGGAGCTTGTTAAAACCCAATAATTCTATTCATAAGGAACCCACATATCTTTAGTTAATTCTATAAAACTTTCCTCCTTGATCCATGTCAAATTTAACTTGAAGGGGCATACTAGTTTTTGAAAATTCCCCACCACCTTTAATAAAATTGGGAAGTGGTATGATTCACCTTCGATCCCCACCCATTTCCTTATATGTAGTTGGAGTTCCATGAAACCCCCTGAAACTAAGAATTGATCAATATCTTAACTATACACTCCTCCCCTGCTCTTTTGTTCCTCTACATTGGGTTAATATTAATAGAATCTACATCCAACAACCCATTCTAAGCAATTTTGTGAGAAAATCACTCCTCTAGAGAATCCTCTCTTCCCTTGGGAACCCATACTTCGGCTTATCCCCTGTAGAGATTCATATTACCCCATAGAATGACCAATCCACCACCCATAAATGAATTCCTACACATGGAGTCCCAGAAGGGGATTTGATCTAGATACGCCCAGTAGAAATTTATTATTGTAATTGACATCCCCAACGATTCCAAAAAAATTCCAATCCTAGACCTGAGTCAAAGCTCCATCATATCGTGACTTTTACTATACATGAATTCCAACCCAAGGCCATCCCTCCATAATGAACTCTAACATCTAATCCAATGAAACACCAACCCTTGAAAAGATATTAAAAAATATTTGAAATGACATCACTTTTCCACAAGGTCTCTTGGAGGAGGATGATATCAAGCTACTTTGTGTCAACCATTCTACTTAGGGACGATATTTTTTGGGGGCTCTCTAGGCCCCAATAATTGAAAGAGAGAAATTTCATAACATAACCCTACATGGGCCCATCACTCCTATAAGACCCCCATATATAGAAAGATGCTTCCCAACTAGCATATCCAACCAGTCTCTATCCTGAGCTTTTAATAAATGATATTTTCAGCCTCAACCTCGCCCCCCAATGGAAACCATGAGATTAGAACCCAAACTTTTGACACCTTTATCCAAATCCACCACTACCAAAATATCTCTAGAACGAAGTTGGTATTGGATGGATTCTTCTTTTGAATACATTGAAGACTATGCCTTAATCAAAACCTTTGTGGGGGGCACAGCCAAATTTTCTTGAAGGAAAGAAAAGAGAGCCAATATCGAAAAAGGAAAATTTACATTTGAATGATAGAAAATATCATTATGATGTGAGAAATATTTAAGACCTAGCTAGTATTTTCCCAGCATAATCAAGGAATTGATAAGAAAATTTAAATGAGGGAGAGGTGGTGATATATTACCCATAGGTTAGTCCTCCATGTGTCCTAGATCATGAACATAGAGCCTTCCATTAAAGATATCGATCAATTTTAACTTGGGTGACTCTATGGAAGCCATAGCTTGGAAAATAGGAGTCAACTGAGATAAATGAACCTCCACTTCCTCAAAGACACTTGCTTGATTACCCATCAAAGAACCCACTTCATCCAACTTCCCCTTATTGGGAAAAAAATCTTATCCCACTTCCTCTGGCCTCACATTCCTCGTTTTTATTGGTGTAATTCTTTTATCCTTGGGCCTATTGCGAAGAAGAAGATGACATTGGATATCAATGTGGTCATACTAATGACATCTACAACACCTAAAGGGACCCCTTCATATTCCAACTTCTGAACATGTACCTCCTCTCCCCAAACTAGCTCTAGTTCATCTTCCAATCCTTCTCTTGAATCCAAGGAAATTAACACTCAAGCAACTGACATTTCACTTGTGCACAAAAAAGACATGTATGCATCTGAGGAAACCCCATTTGTCCATAATTCTATAGGAATACTTGGGATATTAAACCATATCGGAGAGACATCAAATTTTTATTTGTTGAATTCAAACAATGGAGTCCAGTTTTTTAGAAAAAATTGAGTGGAGTTAATACTCCAATTCCCCTAAAGTACTCAACTTTCATCCTCAGCATTACGAAAAAAAAACTACAAACCACCCATGGGCCAACATTTGGACCTTGGGAACATAATCAAATGATTTATCCCATACTGATTCGACCACTAGTACAAAATGAGAGATACATGAACAAAAACATGACCAAAATTCACACATAAATGACCACTTTTCATTTGGTGAACATTGGTGACAAGTTAACAGTCATTGATCACACGACAAAAAATGTGGTCATATTTAACTTAGTCATTTATAGGTTCCCTTGTCGTCATATATTTGGTCATTAATTGTGACAATTAATGACCAAATATACTATCAAATATATTACCATAAGATAAGTTATAAATGACCAAACTAATAATGATCACATTTTTTGTTGAATGATAAATGAACGCTAATTTTCTACCAAAGTTTCCATTTAGTCGTTTACATGTGAATTTCAATCATTTTTTTTATCATTTATCTCTATTTTGTAGTGGTCTTTTATCACTTTTTAGTGGTTTCATAATATATATAGGGCACGGAGGAGTTGAACCACCAACCTCCTACCTATAAGGTAGGTTCCCTTTCACTGATAAAACACCCTTAAATAGAATATATTATATAATTCTGCATTAGTGATCTAAGACACAAGCATGGTTTCTTTCAAAAGGTTGTAAGCTCACCTACTCAAATGACTTAACTTCATTGACTCTATTGTACTATTTGGGAGAATACAAGAAAACACTATGAAACAAAATAGAAGAATCTTAAGAAGTATTAAAAAGTAACAACTTTGTCTCTCATATAAAACTTGAGATTAAGTATTCTAGAAACAAGCAAAATGTTGCAAGAGATGATTCATGGATGGAGTGTCTTTGTGTTTGGACTATTTCATTTGTTTCCAATAATAGGTGAACTTGAATATGCCTTTATTTATAAATGCTAAATAGGACCGATGATTCATTCAAATGTTTGCATCTTCGATTCTATTTTTTCCAACCTGGAATTGATCTCTTTTAGCTGTAGCAAAGATCACTTAAGTCACTGAGCACAATAAAAGTACTCATGAATTTTCTCGAATAAATTCAGATGTGGCAATGTAACCATTAGTATTTATAATGGTACAAAGGTGTACTATCGTATGCCACTAACATGAAAACTTTGTAATGTCCCCATTTTAAATAATTGCATAACAGGAAAATTCCATCAATCCTACTAGTTCCCTAGGTTGGATGGAAACATTGGAAAGTTAATAAGGGAGCTAATAAATGGTGTTTAGAAATTAGAAGGAATAAATATTTATTTAATATATTTAATTAAATGAATGCAAGTGAAAAATGAAATGGCTATGGAGAATGGAGACACATGGAGACTATGGGGCCCGCTCAAGCTAGAATTCCTATGTTAAATGGCATCCTCCTCTTGCAATCTCAAATATATGGGAAGCATAATGTTTTTGGATGGATTATAAGGTTAATGTACTTGTACATATACTTCATAGGTTGAATTTGGGATGAATTGTAACTTACATGGGGAGAGGAAGATCCAAAATTTGGGAGTTTCATGGACACTTGGCTAGATTCCCCTTACATCTATGACACCAATGATGGAGATTCTATGAAATTTTTGACACCAGTCAGATATGAATGCTGCAATATGATATATATTACATGTAAAGTTTAAATATACCATGCAATAGAGCTCTCATGTGAGTTTGGGAAGCTAAATGGACTCCTACTCAAATTTGGGGAAGGTGGAAGGCTAGGATAGAGGGGACACATGTCAATTCATGAGCACACACCCTAATTCAACTTGGATTGAGTTTTTGGATGGATTGGGAACCTTAGAAGGATAAGGAAGTTTATAAAATATAGGAATCAACCAAGATAATGGTATTTTGATCATTTTTGAAATTTCTTGTTGTGAAGAGAGAGAGCTAGTGGATGACTAGTTCATGCCTTAGCCAATTTCGAGGGTGAAAGATTCCCATGCTAGTTGGTGTTGGGAGAGGCCACTCATGTCTTTCAAGGAGATTCAATGGATTCTTAGTTACAGGTGCAAGGTACAGCAGCTCATGGACACATCAAATTTCTAATTTTTCTTCCTTTCATCTCAAGTTTTCTCACCATATTTCAGCTCCATGGAGTGAGGCGCACTTGATGAGCTATTCATCTATTTGAGGGAGCTTCTATTCATCCATTATTTTGTATTCTGATGTAAATGCTCTGTTCTTTAAGTTCAAAAAGCTCTCAGGTCGAAAGGCCAGGATATATTATGTATTATTTCTCAATAATTAAGAAACAGTGCCATTTCCCCACTACTATAATGTTAACCCAAAAAATATCCCAATGAGATATACATGACCTACAACACCCAAATACATCCATGCATGACCTTCATTTGACCCCCACACCCTAAAAAAGGCTCAAAAATATGAAAAGGGCTTAAAAAACCCTAGAAAGAGCCAAAATAGCTTTCATAGGGGCTGAAACCCCTCAAAGGAGCTTAAAAACCCCAAAGGAGCTAAGAATGGGGAGAAAGGGGCTAAAATCCCAAAAAAGGGGCTCAATCCCCGACCAGGGGCTTTAAACCCTAAAAATATCAAGAAAAAGTATAAATAGAGGGGTGGGCATGACTCTCAAAACACTCCTTCTCTCCCTATCGTTATGCTACCTGTGTGAGTGCCTTGAGACCATTTTCCTCTCAAACCATTCACCCTCCCTCTCCTCCATTCCTCCATTGAGCCAAATCTTCCATTCCATTGAGAGGTGCTCCCAAAGCTAGGGCATGGTGGCCCATTTCCATCAAGAGAAGGTATATTTATGTTTTGTTTATTTTATGTTGTAGTTTTCTAACATAGTTTTCTTCCAGGTTTGTTGCTTAATGTTTTGTTGTAGGTTTCCATTGATTGCTTGCAGCTCTTTTGTTTTCTAACAGTTTCTTGTAGGGTTCCTACAGCTAGGCCCTAATCTCTGTTTACAAGTTTTCTTTCTTTTTAATTCCATCCTTACATGAACCATACCCTTCCATCCTAAAGACAGAAGGGAGTTGTTTCTACCTGTAGCAAGGGCGAAATCTCTACTACAGAACTGACGATCATACCAGGCCGATCCCACATGATCCCTGGATTTAATTTTTGTATTTTAGTTTTATTTTCCCTAGTTTAGTTTTCTTTAAAATCTATATTAAATCTGTCTTTTTATGCATTTTAATTCATAGCTGAGCTTCCTTAAGGCCAAACCAATCCCATTCGGTCACATTACAGGTTACTGTCGGTCGATCCTGGCTCAGGCTTAAAAAAAATTCGTCTTTCAAACCAGGTCAGTCTTTTTGGGCTGAAAGGTGCGACTAGGTTGCTCATTCAGGACCGAAAGGTGTGAATTCCTCTCTGAAAGCAAATTGCTCCTGTCTACAGTTTCTGAGTGACCCCCTCCCCTGATTTTGGGAAAGTTTGGTGACCCCCTCGCCACATTTCCCCCGAAAAGAGCGATCCGTCTCTTAGATTCGGATTTTTAAGTTTTGGACTGTTAGTGCAACTCAACCGCCTCTGTCCATCAATCTATGTTTATTTGATTTCAGTCTATTTTTATTTCATTTTAATATGTGTAAATCACTATTAAATCAAATGGTTAATGGTTTAAAGAATCTGATTAAAGCTTGAAAAAAATTACTACAGGTTAGGTTTCTGTTTTTAATTGGAAATTAATATCTTTCCTAGCCCTTCCTCCTCTACCCAGTCATCACCCTTTGGGGTATTATAGGATAAGATGAAGGGTGAAGCTCATATAGTAATAGGCACTTCATCTGTAATTTTCCAAAATGACTAAAAATGGGTGACTTGGAAGGTAGAGGGGGTGGAGACCATTGGGGGTTTCATGGCATTCACGTCCTCCCTGTTGACCGACCTTGCATCCGAAGAGTGACCTGATGATCCAAGGATGGGCTTAGTCCCATTGTGTTGAGAACCCAGCACTCTTTCCTAGTTGAAGAGAAATACAGGTGTAAGAAAGTCACCTAGTCAGGCTACCATAGTTCAGATTCAAGTATGGCATGTGTTTAATTTTCTGTTTACAATATACTGCTTTCATCAACAAAGTACCCAAGTTATGAATTCTGCAATAAACCAAACAATCTTTGCAAAACATTCATAAACCATATAAGTAGCCACCAAGTTTAATAGAAATACAAAATCCATGCACACAAACTATACCACATAAAACAACCAAACTCAGTTCATGATGTTGAGCTAGCCATTAAAATTTATAATTTACACTAATTCAAACACTTGCAGTCTTTGAGGAAATCAATCCCTGACTTCCTTAAGCATGGGAAGTACTTGGGCTCATCCTATAAACTCATTGTGAGGAGTACCACAGGAACCCCAAAGTAGTTGGCTGCTGAGAGGAATTGCCAAGCGAAACAGGAAATGACTCCCATCGATTGACTAGAACTCCCATGAGAAAAAATCCAAGTGCTATCTCTTGGTAGTCTTGGTGGTCGAGAGACCACCTGAAAGTGAATAGGAAGCCATTGAAACTAGGGTCCAGAATGTCACCACCTGATTTCACCACCTGACATATCGACCAGACATAATTGATCCCCCACGCTCTTCCTCACACCTGAGAGGCGATACACCATAGTTTGGGTCCTTGAACCAACAATGTCGAGACCATTCTTGATGACCCTCTACACCATCAAAAGGCTACATAGCCTCTGATTCGAACTCAGAATAATACCAATCTGAGCCAGATCTACACGCTGCACCATCTAGCCCCATGACTGGTGCAAGCCCAGATCCATTTTCCGCCTTGGTGATTCGTAGTGGACCCATGTCCATACCCCACACCACCACCAACACCCTTTCTAGTGGCCCTAGCACTTCCATGCAAACCATCATAAGTCAGCTATCACCACCCATATTGACCAGTCAAACTTCCCCACCTGTCATGCCTGGGGGAAGTGTCCCTTCCAGTTACACTTTTCTACTTGGCATGCCTGGGGGAAGTGGCCCTTCCACTTATAGTGTCCCTCTTTTCATACATGGGGGAAGTGGCCCATCCATAACTATACCACAAGTACTCTCAGTCATGCAGGTACATCATATTCGTACATAGACCACCACTATCACCTCTCCATCACACATCAACCTTGGGTCAAACCTTCCATTCATGGCATGGCTCAACCTACCAGACTTAGCTAGGTTAACAAATGACCCCATCTTCCATCAAACCTTTTGGCCTCCCATGCCAACTAAACTCCCCTCAAACATCCCCAAGTTTGAATGGAAGGGAGAGGAATTCCCCCAAAACCATATCATGACGTTTCACCTATGGTGCTCCTTAAATAACATCGTGGATTATTCAATCAGACTCAGATTGTTCAAACAAACCCTCACAGGTGCTGCAGCCAAGTAGTACATTGAGCTACCACAAGCCAAGTACCTAGACTTCAACTCCTTGGACTTTATGTTCTTGTAATATTTCCAGCTCCTCATCAGATATGATGGAGGAGTGGAAATCTTGCTATCTTACCACCAAAACACTGCGACCCACATCACCAACCACATCCATGAGTGGAGGCAACGTCCCAGTATGTGTAATATCAAGCTTGATGACAAGATCTTCCTGGACTGGTTCTTGAAAACCTTGTTTCCACCTATAGCCAAGGACGTCGCCTCCGAACATCCCCAAATAGAGGAAGAGGCCATCTTGAAGGCCCAGTAGTTTGACCTCATCTATGCATAGTCTGGATATCTCTACATGGTCATTCTAGAATCTCCCCATGTAGGCACCTCCTACCAAGATGCACCAAGGGAATCCCATGCTGCATATGGCATCATAGGTTCAGTCTCCCACCAACCACAACACTGTCCGACGCCACCTGCAATACCACCACAACCAAGCAACACCCCTAGTGTTGCCTATCTAAACCAAACTCTAGATTATGCAAGAATGATGTCCCATTATGGAGCTACCACTTCTTATGCACAACCTACGTTGCAGCAGTAGGCCCAGGGATTAGCTTGGCTAGCACAACAATATGCGGGACAAATTCCCACATTTGTGGCACCTCCGTCCCCCCAAGTATACTATGCACCATTCGTGCAAGCCGCTCAAGTGCCCACCCCCACTCTGCCAGCACCTTTAGGACTAGTGTTTGCACAACAAAACCATCCCAACCAACCAGCCCCCCAATAACCAACAAGGGCAAGCCAGAAATAACCGAGCCCAGAACCAAGGAAACAATCAACCGCAATGAGACAGTCAACAACCAAATCCTTCCAACAATGCTGAGGAAAAACAACCAGCCCAAAACCCTCAACAACCAAATGCACCTAGACGCAATGACCTATTGTGCAGAAATCATCCATGCAAGTTGTGTGAAGTCTACGGGAACTATACACACAAATGCCCATTCATGGGTTGCGCTAAGTAGGCCATTCACAACGAGGTTCAACATGCTACCAATATGGAAGCCATAGCTCAACCCAACCTAGAAACACCAGGGCCTCCATCCATGGTCCTCCAAAACCCATTTCCAGTCCAAGGACTGGTAGAAACTACACCCGCTACCCAGCCCAATCCCAATGTCCCTGGGGAACCTCCAACAGTAGAAACAGTTGTTCACCACCTGCTAGCCATGACAACTGAAGAGGTCAATTTATAGACCGGAAAAAATCAGTACGGAACTAACACCGAACTCACTGATACATCAATGGTATCTATGTCCAAAACAGCCAATGCACCTCTTCATATACCCCCTTTTCCTTTGTGCCCCCCCATACGGTGGGTCGCCAACAACGTCACGGCTAGAGCTGCTATAATTTACAGCATCGTGGATGATTTGGCCCAAACACCTACAGCAATGTCCTCTCTCGAGGTACTCAAAAATTTCCCAACACAACGAAAGGCCTTACTAGCCTCCCTCGGTGCTGCAGACCCCTCTGACTCCAAGTTGATCACATTCGACATGGAGAATGGAGAACCGTGGATGCCATCAACCATGTTCTCCCAAATACCAGTTTCCATCCGAAATTTGGCCATGCATTGGTGCATAGTGGATGAGGGGGCATCCACGTGCGTTATGTCTACCTTAGTCTTGCAGAAGCTTAGATCCCCAATTCTGCAACCATCCTCCACTACTCTGCGGGCTTATGATGGCCACTCCACTAAAGCCCAAGGAATCCTCCCTCATGTCCCCATCACATTAGCCAGGAAAATAGTACTGATTGACATAGAGGTTTTCAATGCTCAGTTGGATTATAACCTTCTCCTCGGAAGAAGCTATATGTATGCCACGAGAGCCGTAGCATCAACTTTTTCCATCTCATGATGTTCCCCCTTGAAGGGAAAATCATGATGGTTGAACAACTAACTTATCACGATCCGTAAGGGCTAACTGCACCATCCAATGTTATCCCTACGATCAACACCATTGATCCGCAATGGCTAACTACACCTGCCAATGTTATCCCTGTGGTCAACACCATGGTTGACAACATACCAGCCTCCCCATTGTTGAATGTGGGCAATGGGTTGTATGTCGATACTACAATGATGGCTGCTTTCCCCTTAGTATCACCACCATCAACACCAAATGAGACTGTAAATTTGTGCATGCTCTCATCCAGCACTGCTGCACCCAAACAAAAACTGTAGCTACAGCCCAAACTGCAACCACAACACTATTCGCAGCCACAACATCATCCATAGCCGCATCATTACACATAGCCACAACCACAACCTCATCCCCACATACAACCATCAGGGATTTATCTGGGCTCCTCCCCATTCCACACAATTCCCTTCCTTTTCCCCCCGCCTAGTGTCATGAGTAAGCCAGTAATGGATACCTTAAACTTACCCAATTTTACATTGGGGATTATCGTGTGGTACCTAGATCTAGCCACCCAACCGCCAATGCCCCAGAGATTCTTAACCCCCATGCAACCCATTGCAGTTGAATCTCATCCTCCACTCGACTTGCAAAAACCAACCACTGCACCCGCCCCGCCCCACCCAAAAAGGGCCAGGGGAAAAAATGCAAAAGCTAATGCTGAACCTCGATAAATCCCACCTTGCATCATCTGTGAAGAATAGGGCCATACAACTCAAAACTGCCCTAAGATTCCTATAATACGTGCACACTTGGATGCCATGGACACAACAGAAAACCTCCCCATGGTTGAACTCCCAAGCAGGCCAATAGTTAGAATCAAGTCATTGAGAACAAACCATGCTTGCACCCTTTGCAGATTGTATGGACACTATTCTTACCACTTCCAAGACTTGTCTGGGTTTTGAATGGCTCTAGCCAACCTTTGACAACATTCCCTTGAATCTGAGATCACTCTGATCGAAGAAGTCCATCGCCCACCTCCTTCTTTAGACACCATGTCCATTTACATGATGTCCAATTATACAGACCCTCTTATCTCCACCATCACTAACGGTCCATCAAAACTGTCTCTTCATTGCTTCTGGAATGATGAGGAGATACTTGAAGCCTTAACCGCCCTGGAATACCCATGGGATGACATGCACCATCGCTCGTTCTTCCTCCTCGAAGAACTTGTGTCGCAATCTAACTAGTTTTCTGTGGAAACCAAAGATTTCATTCATGGGAAAGTCGATTGGTTCAAAAATCCCATTCCAACACTAGATTCCTTCGAAGAAGGGAACATGGCCAACATCTCACCAACCATCAAAATCAACATCTCAACCAAGCCTGAGGTTGTTGAAGAAATCATGCTGGGGGAA
This sequence comes from Pseudotsuga menziesii, assembly GCA_001517045.1. Taxonomy (NCBI): domain Eukaryota; kingdom Viridiplantae; phylum Streptophyta; class Pinopsida; order Pinales; family Pinaceae; genus Pseudotsuga; species Pseudotsuga menziesii. The sequence goes on along the minus strand of LPNX010436365.1, from coordinate 35,002 downwards.
TCCTGCTCCCTAGAAGAAGTTGCTTCCTACAAAGCACTCTTCCAAGAATTTTGCGACATCTTTGCCTGGTCCTACACTAAAATGTCTGGGTTGGATCCATCCATTGTGGAGAACCACATCAACACATGGCCCGATGTTGCCCCCATGCACCAAAAGCAACAACCAATCCATCCCTCCAAAGTTGTCGTGGTCAAAGCTGAAATTGAGAAGCTGCACACAACCAGCTTCATACACCCCATTGCGTACACCACTTGGGTTTCAAATCCTGTTCCCGTGAGTAAAAAATAGGGTACCATCTGCGTTTGCACAGACTTCCACGATCTAAATTGGGTGTGTCCCAAATAAAACTTCCCAACATCCTTCATCGATCAGATTATCGACGCATGCGCCAGACATGAGGTATTTTCCTTCATGGACGTATTTTTCGGATATAACCAAATCCAAATCCAGAAAGAAGACTGTTACAAGACCACATTCACAACCCTGTGGGGTACATTCTCCTATCGAGTAATTCCCTTTGGTATGAAGAACGCTGGAGCCACCTTTCAGCATTCCATGACACACTATTTCCATGACCTAATCCACATCATGTTGGTCTATCTTAACAACCTCATTGCGCGGTCATAGAAGCAAACAAAACACATAGACGACTTGCGACAAGCCTTCCTATGATGTCGCAAGCACAAAATCTGCTTGAACCCTTTCAAGTATGTTTTCTATGTCCCAATGGGCCATCTCCTGGGTTTCATCGTGTCACACAAAGGAATGACCGCTGATCCCCTGAAATTCCAAACCACTTTCCCTCTAACGTCACCCCTTTAAGTGACGTTAGTTCAGCTTGTAATATAGTCTTGTCCCTTTTTGTTTTACAAATTTTTTAAAGTGAGTCTCATGTATTGTTTCCCTTCATTGCTCTAGATGGGGGCCTACCTTGGATCGGTACATTGGATTTGCTGACGAAGCAAGGAGATGGTGTCCAAACCTCGCCTCGGCTGCAGGGGTCATCTACTCCCCATCGCATGAGTTGATCCATATCGATGGAATATGCATGGGCAGTGCGACGAACAACTAGGATAAATATGATGGTGTCAATGGCCTCTTGGCCGCCACTCTCCAGTTGGGTATCTACCACCTTGATGTCTTCTTAGACTCCTAGCTGCTTGTCTCCCAGTTGAACAACTACTACTGGGTACGTGATCCGTACCTCTTTAGAAAATTCCTGCGCACTAAACAGATGGTTAGAACATTTGAATCAATCACATTCACACATTTTCCCAGAAACCTCAATAGTGTAGCATATCAAATGGCTAATGACATTTTAAATTGGCACATTCATAATTGCATATAGGAAACATACAAACACAACATCATGCATAATCATATATAAAACACACACACACACATGTAAAAATACATCAAATAGGCATTGCATTTCATATCATCATAAGAACACTCACATATAAAACCATAAAAAGTGC
>LPNX010436365.1:0-33260 GCA_001517045.1 Pseudotsuga menziesii | reverse complement strand
ATATATATATATATCGCATGTCCAAAATATGTTCAGTACAAAATGAGAAGCCACATATGCTGTTAACCCAAAAAATCCCTCACTCAGCCCTACATGGCCTACACCACCCAAGGACACCCATGCACGACCCTCATTTAACCCCATTTGACCCCCACAACCTCAAGAAGGATTAAAAACAAAAAGGGCTTAAAAACCCCTAAAAAGAGCCTAAATAGCTCTCCTAGGGGATAAAATTTCTAAAAAGGGGCTAAAACAGCTCAAAGGAGCCTAAAACCCTAAAAGGAGCTAAAGTTTGAGCGAAAGGGGCTAAAAGCCCAAAAAAGGGGCTAAAGCCGCAACCAGGGGCTTAAAACCCTAAAAAACCCCACAAAAGCTATAAATAGAGGGATGGGGGTCACTCTCAAATCACTTCTCCCTTGCATACTATTATGTTGCTCGATTGGATGCCTTGAGACCCTTTCTCTCTCAAGCCACCCACACTCCCTCTCTCCTCCATTTTCCATTGAGCCATAGCTCCCCCATCAAAGAGTGGTGCTTCTCCAAGCTAGGGCATGGTGGCCCATTCCATCAAGAGAAGGTATACCAGTGTTATTTTCTGTATTTGCTTCAGTATTTTATTTGCTTTCTAATCCATGGTTTGTTTGCAGGTTTATTATCTAACTTGTTTTTGCAGGTATTTTGGTTCTAACATTTGTTTGCATGTAACTGGAGCTAAACCCTAACAGTGTTTGCAGAGGGGTTTCCATCCATTCCATTTCTTTTCGGTCCTTTGCTTTCTTTCAATTCCATTTTTTATTTGCATTTACCACCAAGAACCTATCCTTCCATCCTATAGACGAAAGGTAGCCATTTCTGCCTTGTAGCAAGGGAGAAATCCTTGCTACATATGCTTTCTCAGCTGGATATACATAGCGATGCAAAAAATCCTAAGTGCACCAATGCATTAGGGGCATCCCCACTAGCTGGTAGTCTAATTTAGACTCATCCTCGTAATATAATTAGTGTCATCATCATCTTATTTCTCAGAAGACTCATCATCCTCTACAAGAAGATCCCCTCGCGCCACCTGATGAAAGTAATCACAGGCTATGGCCATCCTCCTCATCACAGACGTCCACTCTGGAGGCACACTATTAATGGTGGCGATCAGCTCATTGTCCAGATGTTGCCAGCCATCATTTGAGATCCCCTTAGCTAGCTGCTCCAAGTGCAGCAAAATAGTCTTTGCCTCACGTCTCATTTATCTCCTTTTGTGGACTATTTAGACCATCAAATGAAAAGGACCACCTTGGCACATTCAAGCCAAGAACGTTCCCCTCTGCATCCTTTTATGCTTTATCAGGCAGAGGGGCTGAACTCTACAAAAAATCTCACCATGGGTTGTTGTTAATCTCTTTTCTAGCCTTCTCATCAAGAAAATATTGCTGAGAAAAATTGGTTTCGTTCATGCTCGTAAAAGTATCTGAATGATCGTCCAGTCAGTATAGGTTTAACCTTTTCCGGCCTAATTGGACTACCAACGGTAAAGAAGTCTCGCATCCCCTAAAGGATGGATGAGCTCTCCTATGTTTAGTTTTATCATTTTTCGAGCACAGGAGACTACCAATGAAAAAGAGCCCCCACTGGATTCTTCTTCATGCTTTCAGAATCTCTAAAATTGAAAGCACCATCAAGCATTTACATTCTCGGGCTCGTAAAAAATCCACAAGATCGTAACACAACGGTGTCTCTAGACACCACCCCACATGTAACAGTTCGATAGCACTCCCGCTTTGGGTCGCCTTTTCTCAAGAGTAATCTACGATGTGTCTTCCTTGGATCCCATCAATACCAAAAGTATCTACCTCCCCCAAGTATTTCCCATCTGCAGTGACATTCCCAGTATTACAGCTATGATCCCTTTCCCATGAGTCAGTATCATTGGTTGCCTGGTCTGCCCTGTCGTCATACTATGAGAAAAATAAGTTTGAGTCCACCATGATTCCCTGCCCCTGTTCAAACTCCTCCCCCCCCAATTCAATGGGTTAGTCCTCAGATTGTCTCACATCTTTCGGTTATCTCCCTCGCACTTCTGGTCAAGGAAACACCAGTTCCTTGACTAGTTGCAGGTCTCCCTTTGTCAACGACAACACATGTATTCCAGAGGATATACCCAAAGGTCCCTGTATCCTGGTTTCATTAACCTCATTGATGAGTTACTTAGACCTCTTGAGAGGAGTCCTTAGTGCCTCTCAGGATGGTTGTTTCTCATGTGCTCGACTCCAGATACATCATCACACCGTTGAGATTCATATAGGGTAATGGTCCATGCAGTATTTGGTCGAAGACCCCGGATGTCACCTGACTCTAGCACATTGGTGAGTCTATTTGAGGGACCCCAACAGGTTGATGTCCCTTGTGATTTCCGGGTTGCGTTGGAGACAGTGCTCAGAAGCCCCAGCAGTGCTTCTATATAGATTTATGATTGATGCAGTCGATTTGTACCACAGAGACTCTGACTCTCCATCATTAGGTCCCTTCAACTATGTACCATTCCAAATCTAGCAGACCATCAGTTGTGAAGATATAGAATTCCATGAGAATGTCATGGTTCAAATGTAGCAGTTCTTCAGATCAGTATTGTATTCAGCCTCTTCTTGAGGAAACCACTATGTATCATCAGTTGTACATGATCAGCTCTTGCATTGTAGAGCTTAGATCACATTATTATTTTGACATCGATACAAGCATGGGGATTCTCGCCTCATTTATATACATGTCACGCATTATTTGTATCTCACACATTGATTGGAACCATATTAATACAAAAACCAAAAGCCACCATGCCCCAGCCCAGGAAGCACCACCTCTCCCGAGAAAATCTTATGATGCTTGTCGGCCATACGATGAGCTCCTACCCTCACACATCAGGGGGGCAATCTGTTAACCCAAAAAATCCCCCAATGAGCTCTACAAGACCTACACCACCCAAAGACATCCATGCATGACCCTCATTTGACCACCACACCTTAAAAAAGGCTGAAAAATATGAAAAAGGGATTAAAAACCCCTAAAAAGAGCCAAAATAGCTCTCATAGGGGCTAAAACCTCCAAAAGGGGGCTAAATCCCCCCAAAGGAGCTTAAACCCCCCAAAGGAGCTTAAACCCCCCAAAGGAGCTACGAATTAGGTGAAAGAGGCTAAAAGCCCAAAAAAGGGGCTTAAAACCCTAAAAATATCAAGAAAAAAGTATAAATAGAGGGTTGGGGGTCACTCTCAAAACACTCCTTCTCTCCCTATTGTTATGCTGCCCATGTGAGTGCTTTGAGACCATTTGCCTCTCAAGCCATTCACCCTCCCTCTCCTCCATTCCTCCATTGAGCGAAAGCTCCCATTCCATTGAGAGGTGCTCCCAAAGCTAGGGCATGGTGGCCCATTTCCATCCAGAGAAGGTATATTTATGTTTTGTTTCTTTTATGTTGTAGTTTTCTGACATAGTTTGCTTGCAGGTTTGTTGCTTAATTTTTTGTTGTAGGTTTCCACTGACTGCTTGCAACTCTTTTGTTTTCTAACAGTTTCTTGCAGGGTTCCTATAGCTAGGCCCTAATCTTTGTTTCCATGTTTTCTTTCCTTTGAATTCTATCCTCACAGGAACCCTACCCTACCGTCCTATAGACAGAAGGGAGTTGTTCTTACTTGTAGCAAGGGCGAAATCCCTACCAAATGTAATACTCCAAAAATTCGTAAAAATTTGAAATTTTTCATGTAACATAAAATGTTTGTATTTGTCACTGCCTAGGAACAATTAACTGCTAACGGTTACTTTAAACAATTTTAAACTAGAATTGAATCTTTTGTTAATCTCTAGTTCTGCATACTTATTATCCTATTTTCATAATTCATTGTTAAGGATTTGATTTAGCAGGTTATGATTTGGAATAACAGGAAATGAAACATTTGTTCAATTACTAGTGCTAAACTTGTTTTATTGTCTTATGGAAGTAGGAAAGAACTTTAGTTGAGATCGAGGCTTACTTAGCTTATAGCTAATGCAATGAAGTGATGCTTCTTTTACAGGTCCTTACAGGTAAGATGTTTTGTCTCTAGTTTCCAGATCGAGATTATTATCTCAACTAGCAATATAATGCTAGTAAATTTGTTTATTTTACAGTTATGGAAAATTGAGTGAGGTATCATTGATCAGTATGTATTTATGTTTTAAATAACCTTCTGTAATATAAGTGTCTAGTAAAACTGAACATAGTTTATTTGTTCCTTCATTCACTTCAACTATAATTTGTTCATCTAACTTTTATCAGTCTATTATCCATTTAGTTGTTGTATGTAATTCTAGTGAAAGTGTATTTGTATAGTAGCTTCCTTTATATTTTATTACTTGATATTGAGGTAAATCAAAGTATCTGTTTTCAACGATAAAAATTTACATAAACCTTGGAAAGCCTATAATCTAGATATAATCATAAGCTCAAATGGTTGTCATCACACCTGGGAATAAAACCTAGTGCATAGTCAATTTATTAATTGACCTAAAATTTACCAACAAGAGAAAACAATAATTTAAATCTTTAAATTATAGTTATAAGGATTTTTATAAAAAAAAAATATTGTTTTCTATAAAAACTATCCAACTTAACCCTCGTATGATCTCCATTTCACAAGGGGTAACAAATCTAAGTTCCAATACCTAGACTATCAAAAAAAACTATAAATCTTCCTATGTTTGCAAATCTCACCTACATATAGGAGTAAGTCTTTTATGAGTTTCTTTTTACCAAAAACAAAGTCCTTTATAACATGATGTTTAATATTCTATCAAGGTTAAAGTTTTACTTTCATAAATTCTTTCCTAAGTCCATGGTTGGTAGAAATATAACCCTAGTATAGTATGAACTAATTCCAAAGGTTATATAATAAGGGTAAATACCTTAACATCATTTTCATCTTCTTATAATACTCATTAGGACTTAATATAAAGTGTTATAAATAAAAGGAAACGCTATAACCATAGTCTCTTTACAAACTTGTAAATGTTTACAGGTTGTTTCGAGAGGTCTTCAAAACTATACTACAAACCCACATTGCTCAAATAAATTGGCTTCCACGTGGTTGAAGCTCAAAGGTTAGGTTTTGGTTGAATTTGGAGGCAATATAAGACTGTTCTAAAAACCCTAAAAACACACTTTCCCTACTCTTTTGTCAAAAATACAAATTACAATACAGTAAGCTTTTTAAAATATGAAGGCAGGCTGTAATGTTTAGATGTTTTGGTTTATTCTTCTAAATTTAACCTAACAAAGGTTATTGTTACTCTAAATTGTTGTTTTATTTTAATTATGTTTAAAAATATAATTAAATGTTCAGACAGTGGATTTTAGAACATAAATTGATTATTACTGTCAGTAAATAGATAAAAGAGCACGGAGTGAAAAATACCTCCTGAATCTTTACTATTTTCTTGGGTTGAAAAATATTAACGGGTTTTTAATTCCTTTTTAGCTTACAATTACCCAAACAATTTATTTATTGTTCCTTATAAATAATGTGGTTAATTTTATATAGTCATCTATTCGATACTTATGGTGATATAAATAAAGTATCTAAACTTTAATTTATTCATGAGTGAAGTGAATAACCCCTCTGTTATTAGAAGAGGTGATAATATTATTTGTATTTTACAGTTCCTTCAAATAGGTTTCATTTATAAACCCTAATTTCTCTTAGTTTTAAAATACATAATTAGTATTTGATTTTAATGATATCATAGTTTCTTTTTACTTGGATGAAATTATTACAGTAAATTCCTAGCCTTATTTACTGTTTCTTTAAGTTAATCTTGGTTATTTAATTTTTGTTTTTATAATGACTATTAATTATTATATTAATAGACTTATAGTAAATAGTCTATCTACTATGTAAGAAATTACACAGACTAAGTAAACATATACTTTTAGATCTTTCCTTAAAAAGATCTATTTATGTTATTCAAAGTACTCTGTCTAAATAAAAACATCTACAATAAAAAGGAATAACATACATATGCATAACTTTTACGAAACCTGTAGAAGGTAATAAAATACGTTCATGCATACTTCATTCGATTCTTTATCTGAAGTTAATCTAACCTACTATACTAGAGTACCACCTTTAAAAAGGTGTGGAAAAATACAATTAAGTATTTTTTTATCTATCAGTAAGAACTGGAAATTCTTCTAATCATTTACCCTGAACTATCTAATCCATCATTTAACTATCTTTTTAGAGTAAAAGTGTTTCTTTTAACTAACCCTAGCAGCAACAGAATAGAAACATAACATATCATTGCTCAAACTCAAACCTTCCAAATAACAATAAACAATTATAAATCTAGATAAATCAAGTAGAACTTGGAAACGTAGATGAGGTGACAATAGCTTAAGGAACCCGTTCCTCCCAACCAACTCCTAGAGGAAAGATGGACCGCAAATATCAGGACCCCCGAGCTTGTCTCCTGGTCCACCTGGTAGAGGTACTGGGTGAGAGATGTACTTTTAGTAATCATATGCAACTCTACTGAGTGTTCAGCAGTCAATCAGTTCTGCATGCAACAACTATTAATCTGTCACATTAATCTAGGGACTAAAACACAGTCTCATAAGATATTTTAGACAATTAAGCATAAAATTGGCATAATGGTGGTGCAATGGAAGTAGCAGATCTGTATAATAAATAAAGAATGAATAATACAATACAATGATCATGCAAGGTGCTTGAATTCCAAGACAATTTGAATTCCCAAGGAGGTCATTCGAATTGAATGAATGGGTGTAGCTTAAATGAATGTAAGCCATAGTAAACACACCTTGTTAACCAACTGATCAAGTCCAGATTGACTCAACTGATTCCTAAATGAAGTCATATTGCAATGGATGACTGAGTCTAACTGAAATTAGCTTAGACACATTTCAATGCATGCCAACCAACAAGTGGTAGTGCATCATTAACTCCAATGAACCCTGATGAGGTTAACTGAAGTCAAATTGGTCATCAGAGGTGGTTGGAGGCACCTTAGTTGATTCCAGTTCATAAATATTAATAAAAATAATCAATATAATGAGTGGAGGCTCCTTCAACACTTAGATTAACTGATTTTAACCATCAGTTAGCAATTAGGTGCATTTATGACACTTAGATCACCCCAGAGTGATCCTTGTTTGAAGGAGGAAGCCTAGTTAGCCTCCTCGAATGAAGGAGAAGGCTTAGTTGTACTCCTTGACTGAAGATAGGCATGGGTGTGCTCATGTTGATGTCATAGTGTGCTCATCTAATGCCGATTAAGTCAATAAAACTTATGATAGTTGTTTAACATGGCCAAATTGACCAAATTAAGTGTGCATGTTGGGTAAACATCTCCAATTACCCCCCTAAAGCTATAATTAGGAGAAGTAAAATAAAGTGCATGAAAAATCTAGGGCCCTAGAAATAAGGCCATAGGTCACCCTGTATAATAATGTAACTCAAACAATGCTAAAAAATGAATCTAAGTGAGGAAAAGAGGGGAAACCCAGTGGGAAAAAAACCCCCTCAAGCTGAACACTGAAAGTAGTATGATCACCCTCATGACTCACCCCCAAAAGTAAACAGAGGTAAGTGAACTTCTTTCTGAAAATCTCTTGGTGAAGATGTCTGCAATTTTCTCATCAATAGGGCAGTATTGCAGAATGATGGTCCTATCATGCACTAATTCCCTAATATAGTGCATGTATATCTCTACATGCTTGGTCCTCTTCCTGGTAAATGGATCTGTGGATATCTTAATAGCACTTTGATTGTCACAAAAGAGGACAGTGGACAAAGTACTACCAAGATCAAACTCTGAAAGAATTCCTTGCAACCAAACAGCTTAGATGCAAGCATTCATTGCTCCTTGGTACTCGGCCTCTGCTGAAGATAATGCTATGGTAGCCTACTTTTTGCTAGACTAGTAAATGGGGCCACCACCAAACATGAAGACATATCCAGAAGTAGACTTCCTTTCAATAGAATCACCTACCCAATCGGAATCTGTGTAACCAACCAGCTCTAGCTCGGAGTTTGCAACATAGTGAATTCCATAGGTCTTGGTTCCCTGAATATACTGGAGGATCCTCTTGGCTGCCTTCCAATGAATATCATGAGGCTGTTGCATGTATATTGACACAAAATTCATGGCATAACAAATATCAGGCCTAGAATGAGTCAAGTAGAGCAAGCTACCTATCAGCTGTCGATAAATAGTGCAGTCCATGGGAGGTGTGCTTTTTCCTTCTTCAAGGCTGATCCCTGAAAGGAAAGGGAATGGAGCAGACTTACATTCAGGCATGTTAAAATTGACTAACAGGTATAATATGTATTTGTACTGAGTGACCATTATCCCATCAAAAGTTTGCTCAATTTCGAGCCCCAAAAATTGCTTCAAGAGCCCCAAATCGCTCATTTCAAATGCATTGTGGAGAGCAGTTTTGATGACTGAAATAGAAGTAACTGTGCTACCTGTAATCAGTAATTCATCACCATATAAAACAATAATAATAAAATTACCATAATACTAATGTATATACACATTTGGATCTGATTTACACCTTTGGAAGTTTTGCGAGAGAAGGAAGGCATCCATCTTGGAATACCACTCTCTTGGGGCCTATTTTAACCCGTATAGTGACTTCTTTAGTTTGCAAACCAAAGATGGATTAGAAATGTAGCCCTTGGGATGCTTCATGTATATCTCCTCATTAATATATCCATGCAAAAGGGTAGACTTAACATTGATATGATTCACTTCCTAGTGCTTAGATGCATAAATTGCCAAAACTAAGCGAATGGAGTCCATTTTTGCAACCAGTGCAAAAGTCTCATGGTAATCCATACCTTGGACTTGGGAGAAAAATTTTTCTAACATCATTTCCTTATATTTGTAGGTGCTTCCATCAGCAGCAACCTTAGTATGAAATAACCACTTGCATTGAACCAATTTCCTCCCCGGAGGAAGAGAAACTAGCTCCCAAGTAGTGTTTTTCTGAATAGAATTCATCTCTTCATCCATGGAAGCTTGCCATATTCGATCCTTTCGAGCATGGTAGTAAGACTTAGGATCTAAACTTATCACTAAATAACAATATTCATACAACAAATAATCAGGAAAAGAGAGCACAATACCTACTCTTTGGAAATCAGACCGGGTTCTTATTGGATCATTTGGATTTCCAATGTTATCACCTGCAGAGGAGAGTGTCTGTCAGGCCCACGTTGGGAGATGATTTTTTACTTCAGGTTCTGATTCAGAATTTGATGTTTGCTGTTCACTAATATCAGAAATCAAAGGATCCAAATCAGATTCATCACCCCCAATTACATCATCCAAATATTCAGTAGAATAGGAAGGAAATTCAACAGTTTTCTCCTTCACTAGTTCTACCTCCTGAAAAGGTTCATCAAACATGACACTTCTTTCAATGATGATCTCTTTTGTTCTGATATCTAGTAGATTGAAACCTTTAGATTCATCAGGATATCCAATAAATAGGCATTCTATGCTTTGCGGTTGCAAAGCCCTCCTTTTATCAAGAGGAATTCAAGCCCATGCAGTGGACCCAAACACCCTCAGATTCGACACATCCAGCTTGTGTCCGAAATATGATTCGAAAGGGGTCTACCCTTTCATTGATGACTATGGCACTCTGTTCTGAATATATGTTGCAGCATGCATGGATTCAGCCTATTACCAACTTATTTGTACCATAGTTGGATTAGATGAGGATCCGCCATTTGACAAACATGATAAATGTTTGTGTTCCAATGTATCAGATGATCTGCCTTTGTGCCTAGCCAATTTTGGCTAGTCAGTTTTTGTTTTAAGTAATTATCACCATGGCCCCATGGATTTTGTAATAAAATGTGCTAGTAGGGTGTTTTTGAGTGCTTCGGTCTCCTAAGACATAGAATTTCAACTAAGGTATTCCAGGGAGTTTTTTTCCCTTGACAATTATGCTTTGCCTATAGCCGAGTATAATCGATGAGATTTTCTCCCGCTTCCTCCAAAGATGGAATGCTCGATTTTGAATTCTGGGCCTTGGGGGATTAGTAGAGCCCAACTGAGTATGTATAAACCTACTACACATTATTATAATAGACTATGGTTATGTCCTAAGTCACTAGGACCCTTAGAAAAAAATTCAATTTTTTTTTACAAGACGCGTCACATTTTGGATTTTTATTTTTTTTAAATTTTTCTAAGTTTTTAATTAAATTTTTCCATAATTTAAATGGAAAATTTAATTTTGTAATAAGTTAGTCATCCGGAGCCTGAATTCAGTGATTGAAGGCTTTACCCTTAAGTTAAAAATCATTCATGATCAACCAACTAGCTATCTCTAAGTTTCAGAAGTTCATTCGGCCTCATAATTAATAATTTCTCAAAAACGTCATTTACGGAGAAATTATTAATTAAAGTATTAAAAATGAATATTTTGGAGAAAATAAAAAACTCTCCATAATTAACCAAATCGAATAAAATAAAAAGGCTAAATGACATGGAATGGGCATTTATGATGATTCAACTCGGCACAAATCCTCTTCAGTCAACAATTAGAGAGCATTAAAGGTACATTCAGTTAACAGACTTGCCATCTCCAGCTAAACTCATGAATTTGGTGATTTGGAAGGCTGTGATTGGTCTGATGATAATTACGGAGCAGGGAAATAAATGAAATGAAGGTGTGGTACAAACCCTAAGGGTTTTGGCACCTAGAACTATTATTCATCTCCTCCTTCAACCCTCACACATCTCTTTCCTTGATGGTTGTGCCTTCACATGTGTGGGCTATTAAGTGGCTGGTTTGTGATATTTAGGGTTGAGAGTGGGGGCGCCTTATCTAGGTGGAGGTCATCCCTCACTCACACCAACTTATTCTCAGGTCCGGGCTCTCAGTTATGTGCCGATCTGATTAGGTTTGGGTTTTGTTTTTAGGGTTTTAGCCTTCTCTCTTTGTATAAATAGAGGCTCCTTTAGATCTATTGGGATGGGAATTTTTGGCATAGAAGTTTTGGAGAATTTTTATTTTAATATTTTTCTTAATATTTAATAAAGTTGATGACTTTGGAGGTCAATGTGGAAGCTCTTTGTTTTCCATGATTCACCTTGTGAGGTGATACCTTTCTTTGCTCCCTTCTCTCTTGATTCTTTAGCATTTGATTTGATAATTGTTGAAGGCTAACAATCTAGCACTATATTGTATAATCCATGATTTTCGCTTGAAGTTGTGTTGCTTTCAGGTATTGTTTGATATACAGGGGCTCTTTTATGGTTAACATTCATTATGTAGGTTCTACAAAGAGTCATTTTCTTTCAAGAAAGTCGAGAAGCATAAGTTTCTTTGCCTCATCCATCAAGCAAACACAATTATTTCCGGTTACTTTTCTTAAGTTGGATCTAAATATCTCTCTTCTTTCATCATATTTCTATGTATCATATGTTAGTTTTGACCTGAGAAAGTAAGCTTGGGATTTGATCCCAAGTGCCACATAATTTTGTGGTTACTTCTCTTTCCCCATTAGCATCCTTGCATACATCCAGCTAGATTGGACAGTTTCGGGACTAGTGCTTCTAGTGGCTTCCTTGTTCAGAGATTGATCCCATCTTTGGTTGATTGTCTTACTGACTTTTTTTCCTCTTCTTCTAGGTTGTATTTGGCCTCCTTCCACATTGTTTTTTGATTGTCTTCTTCGATTTCTTTGCTGCCCTCTTTCTTCAAATTTTTTGGAGCCACTTTTCTCCTAAGTTGATGCCCTATTTTTACCATTTTTTGCAGCCTTATTATTGCTTAGTCCGCTGCCCCATTTCTCCCATTTTTGAAGCCAACTATCTATTGTTCACTTTCCTCTTTTTCCCTTGTTTCCTCATTTGTTTTAGTCCTCTTTTTCCCTCTTTTTGCTCCTTTCTATCCTCTTCCTTTTTCCCATTTTGCAGGTTTGAAGAAAAGGTTCTTAACAAAAAGATAAATCAATCTCATTTTTTGTATAAAATCTATTAAAAAAGCTTCATTTTTATTCTTCTAGCTTTATTTTAAAAGTCCTTTTCAAGGGTTAAAGTCCCAAGGAAAATTGTAACACTTAATAAAATTTCTCTTTTTGAGTGGGGTTTTTAAGCCCCCACTCCCAACCTCCCCCATTTGGGGAGGTTTGTGGTGTTATTTTCTTTTGTGTTCTTAGATTAGATTTGCTTTCCTTAGAATAGTTTCATTTTCTTGCTTAGAACACTAATTGCTATATTAGATTGTTTTGATTCATTGTGAAGTTGTGTGCTTTGTCATTTAAAAATCTCATCTTTCAAAAGTATTTCAACTGCTTTAAAGTAGAAATCTCTTGAATCTCACTTTGTGGATCAAGAGTGCTCTCTATCGGAGAGTTGTTGTTTATTTCAGTTTTTCTACTTACCCCCATGCTCCCCCGATTAAGGCCTAAAAACCTGAAAGAGATTCTTTGGTAGATTAGTCATTTTACTTTTTTGCAAGTTAATTAATTAATTTCTAGGTCTCTTGAACTTGTCAGAATCCAAGTCAAGAGCACTCTCTATCGGAGAGCATTCCCACTGCATTTCCTTGCATCAAGCATATAGTTTAGCTAAGACTCTTGAACTTTTGTCATCAGACAAAGTCAAGAGCACTCTCGGTCGGAGGGTTTTAATTAATTAATTTAATAAAATCTTTCAACTCACATTCCCCCTTAATTAATTTACTTCGTTGACATCCTTCACCTAGTATGCTCTGCTGACTTTTGAGTTGGGCTCATACTTATAATGGTGAATGGATTTTCTAAGACTGCAATAACAACAAAAATTAAAATTTCACCCCTTAACCAACTCACTGGTGTTGTAGAAAGTTTCAAGTCCATTCTCAGTAAGGGCACCGAAATGCCCCTTTGTCTAAGCTTTCTGGCTTGCTGGTCAGTCCTAGATACCATCCCGAGATAGTAGACGGGCCAACATGTCTAGAACGGAGTGACTTTGAACACTTTCCTAGTTGATATCTAATACCTTCTTCATTTCAAATCCATAATCAACAAGACCACTAAAACCTTTAAAATGTACCAAGACCACTCGCATAACATTCACTCGCTTTATTTCAAGACTTGTTGTTAATTTCTTTAAGCATTGTATTACTTTGACTCCATAAGGCTCTGGTCTATTATTTTATGCATGATTATTAATCTGGATCATTTTGTCTTGGGCTTGTAAAAAATCTTTATCTGCGAATGCATCTTTATCTACAAGTTCTTGATACACTGTTCATTTTTTCATCCAGTACAGCAACGTGGATTGCTTTTCCTTTTGTTCGAATTCTTATAAGTATAATCATCTTTCATTATAATAACTCCTAAAATAACATCCATCCACATCATTGACACATTAGAACTTAACTTAAACACATTGAGCCATCGAAAAATCTTTGTTAGGGACTACCCCCCTTGGCTTCGTTAGGAGTTAGCCTAAACAGAGGAGCTAGGAGTAGGTGACAGTACATGGCTCTATGCTTTCCCCCAAGGTCACACCTATCCCACTTTCCTAAGTGAGGAGACAACTTTCGAAATATTTCTGCTGCTAGTGTGTAATCAACGGACAACATCTTTTGGCACCATTCCCGGGGACAAATCTTTTTGTTCCTGGATGAACTTTGTTTCTTTTTAGTTTTTTACCTTTTTCCCCTTTTTTGGTAAATTTTTAGTCCAGTCACTCTCCGAAATTATACTTGAATCCACCTGGCAACTCAACTGTCAGTTAACACCTCAAGGTATTCGACTAGAAGAAAATCTAAAGGTTTTCTCAGTTTCATCCCTGATCATAAAAGGGTCTATAGGAGGATACTGAACAAACTAGCTTCTCGTAGGATCCTTGTAGAACTTGGATCTTATTCTGTTTCATACATTAACTTTTTACTTCAAGAAAAATTAGAAAATTTTCAAAACAATAATTGTTTTCTTGACACAATGGGTGAGTTTTTAACTCAACTAAATTTTATTCAATTAGCAAGTCAGCCTCATGACATTCTCGAGAAGGCTATTGATAAACTTATGACTTTTAACGGCACTGATGCCTCTACCTCTGCTGAGCAGCATATTAGAAATTTCTCTAGACACTGTGGTTCGTATGTCAGGGGTGCTGATAAACATGAAGATGTTTCAATGGCCTTGTTTGTTTTGTATCTGGATGGAAAAGCTGGGAATTGGTATGATAATTTGCCAAACAACTCTATCACTACTATAGCATATTTCAAGACTGCTTTCCTTCGAAAGTTTGGTAGTAAGAAGGAACCTAGGCATCTAGTAGCAGCTTTGACTAGTATGAAGAAGTCTGAAATGGAAACCATGGATGAGTTCAACAATAGGTTCACAGAGTTGTTAAATTTCATCCCTGCCACTCATGCTCCTCTTGCAGCTTCCACTTAGGATTATTACATAGAGGCATTAAGTGGCAAGATCCAGTACCATATTAGAGACAAGGAGCCGACCACTTTACTTCAAGCTCAGAATTTGGGCATTAAAATTGATAAGAATATGCAGTCTTCAGGAGAATCAAACATACATGTTTACTCTAGATCATCAACTCCTCTAAAAACTATTGAGCCTAAAGGGAAAGATCTATCAAACAAAGCATATGAGAAGAATCTCATGGACTTGACAGAGAAAATGCAAGACATGGAAAGGAAGCACTTATCACAGATTAAAGAGGTTCAGAATAGGGTCATAACTGTTGAAAGAACTCAACCTACACCACCTCCTAGAACCTTCCCTGCAAGGAAAACATGGCAGAGAAAGAATCCCAACCATGAATAAAGGCCTCCTCATCAGTTAGAAGTTGCTAACATGGTTGAAGCTTACACACCATTTTGTAGGGCATGTGAAGACCTTCATGAAGAATCTTTTTTCTATTATGCATGTTATGTTCAGGAGCATGGTTTTCCAGAGGGTTGTGGTCCTAAAGCATCATCAAGCGAGCCTGAGTACATAAACTATGTTGGTGACATGCATGATATTTCCAGAGAAATTTGGAGAGAGGAAAAACAACATTCAAGAGAGCCTGAGTACATTAACGCAATTGGACAGCTCCCTCTTGTCACCACAGAAACCTGGGGTCAAGTCGAATATTATAGTCAACAATTGGATAACCTCACTAAAAACTTCGTTACTAATCCTACAAATGAGCATAATGATGATAGTTTGGAAGGCTTACTACCTTGTGACATTTTTTCTGAAGAAGATGACTATGATCATGAGGATGGATATAACCAGGGATGTGATACAAGTGAGGAAGAATCCCTTACATTTGAGATGGATGATAACTATGAGACTTTAGTTGAAAATCCAATATTATAGGTTTCATGCGATGAGAGTCGTCCATGCTCTCCACCTGATGACAAATATTTGGAAAGTTGGGTTCCATGTGATATATTTGAAACCCAGCTTTTTGAAGAAGATTGTTTTGAACAGAATGAGGAGTATAGACTGTAAGGTTTGCCATTACACCAAAACCTACAGATGTTGGTGAACATTTTAAACCCAGCACAAGGCCCAATGACCAGGAGTGGTGGTTAAACCAGTTGTTTTATTATATTCCCAGATTTGCGGCGGTTATACCATGTGGAGGAACTCGATATTCCAACACCCCGCCTCCAGCGTAGCTCAGGGGAACTGAACTTGAGACCTATGCTCTGATACCATGTAAGGTTTTCCGTTACACCAAAACCTGCAGATGTTGGTGAAAATTTGAAACCTAGCACAAGGCCCAATGACCAGGAGTGGTGGTTAAACCACTTGTTTTATTATATTCCCAGAGGTGCGGTGGTTATACCATGTGGATGTACCCGATATTCCAACATAGACAAAGACTTGATACTAGTGATGAGGCATATCTCATATCTAACATAGATGGCGATGATGACTATTGGACTTTTATTGAAAATCTAACCTATAATACTTTTGAAAATATTTTTGAGAATCTCATCTATGATGTGTCCAGCGAGGGGATTTGTTATTCTGAGACTTATGAAAGTTGTAAAGAAGACCAATCAGAGTTTTCCTATGATTAGTCAGAATTGTATCGGAGTATCTGTCATAAGGACTTGAAAAAGAAGTGCAGTGAAGAATCAGATGGGGTGAAATTACTTGAATTTTTTTCTCAGTCATCATCTTCACATATAAATGTTCTTTATGTTTTGGAGAAGCTTGAGGCTTATACAACGAGTTATTATTTGATAAGCCTTGCTGGTCAACATGATGAAGTAGTCGACCTGCCACATCATCCCGACTTGTATATCAACGCTATTCAGTCATGGATAGAAGCATACTGTACGAGCACCTACCAGTTTGGGAAAAAAATTGACAAAATTATTGATGCCTATGATTTCCCATCTAGCCCGCCCATTCTGGATCATCACACAGGTTTGCATTTTCTGGAAATTGTGTCCTTATTTTGGCTGGTAACTAAAGACAAGGAAATTTTTTTTTATATTAATAAAATGTTTAGGTGGCTACACTATATTTATGATTACACCTAACATTTTTTGTATCATGCTTAGAGTAGGAAAATAGGCTCCTTAAAGTGAGCATTTACTTTATCATTTTCTTTCTATACTTAGGAATAAATAAAATTTTCAATTAAGTTCCGTCATTCCTTTGAATAAAGCAATTTTTTTATCATTCACTCTTTTTCATAAAACTTGTGCTACTAAGGTTTTCTTGCCAAGTTGAGATGTTTTTACAAGATATGGAAACCAAAGATTATGGTGTTCTCGTATGCTCTCCTTGCATTAGAGACTAGATCGAGCACACGTCCTACAGTTGAAGCGAGATGTTACCAACTTATTTGTACCATAGTTGTATTAGCTGAGGAGCCACCATTTAACAAAAATGATAAATGTTTATGTTCCAGTGTATTAGATGATCCACCTTTGTGCCTAGCCAGTTTTGGTTAGTCAGTATTTGTTTTAAGTAATTATGACCATGGCCCCACGGGGTTTGTAATAAAATGTGCTAGTAGGGTGTTTTTGAGTGGTTCAGTCTCCTAAGACGTAGAATTTCAACCAAGTTATTACAGGGAGTTTTTTTCCCTTGAAAATTATGCTTTCCCTATAGCCGAGTATAATCAACAAGGTTTTCTCCTGCTTCCTCCAAAGCTGGAATGCCCGATTTTGAATTCTGGGCCTTGGGGGGTTATTAGAGCCCAATTGAGTATGTATAAACCTACTAGACATTATTATAATAGACTATGGTCATGTCCTAAGTCAATAGGACCCTCAGAAAAAAATTCCGAAATATTTTTACCAGACGCGTCAAATTTTGGATTTTTAATTTTTCAATTTTTCCTAAGTTTTTAATTAAATTTTTACATAATTTAAATGGAAAATTTAATTTTTTAATAAGCCAGTCATCCGGATATTGAATTCAGTGATTGAAGGCTCTAACCTTAAGCTTAAAATCATTCATGATCAACCAACCAACTATCTCCAAGTTTCAGAAGTTCATTCGACCACATAATTAATAATTTCTCAAAAAAGTCATTTACGGAGAAATTATTATTAAAGTATTCCAAATGAATATTTTGGAGAAAATAAAAAACTCTCCAAAAGTAACCAAATTGAATAAAATAAAAGGATAAATGACATGTAAATTATCATTTATGATGATTCAACTCGGCACAAATCCTCTTCAGTCAACAATCGGAGAGCATTAAAGGTACATTTAGTTAGCAGACTTGTCATCTCCAGCTAAACTCATGAATTTGGTGATTTGGAAGGATGTGAATGGTCTGGTGATAATTACGAAGCAGGGAAATAAATGAAATGAAGGTGTGGTACAAACCCTAAGGGTTTTGGCACCTAGAACTACCAATCAGCTCCTCATTCGTCCCTCACGCCTCCATCCTCAAGCTCACGCCCCTCTCTCCTTGATGGTTGCGCCTTCACACATGTGGGATATTAAGTGGCTAGTTTGTGATATTTAGGGTTAGGAGTGGGAGTGTCTTGCCGAGGTGGATTCTACCCCTCACTCACACCAACGTATTCTCAGGTATGGGCTCTCATTTATGTGCCGAGCTGGTTAGGTTTGGGTTTTGGTTTTAGGATTTTAGCCTTCTCGTTTTGTATAAATAGAGGCTCCTTTAGCTCTATTGGGATGGGAATTTTGGGCATAGAAGCTCTGGAGAATTTTCATTGTAATATTTTGCTTAATATTTAATAAAGTTGATGACTTTGGAGGTCAATGTTGAAGCTCTTTGTTTTCCATGATTCACCTTGTGAGGTGATACCTTTTTTTGCTCCCTTCTCTCTTGATTCTTAAGCATTTGATTGTATAATTGTTGAAGGATAACAATCTAGCATTATATTGTATAATCCATGCTTTTCTCTTGAAGTTGTGTTGCTTTCAGGTATTGTCCGATATATAGGGGCTCTTTTATAGTTAACATTCATTCTGCAAGTTCTACAAGAGGTCATTTTTTTCAAGAAATTTGAGAAGCATAAGTTTCTTTGCCTCATCCATTGAGCAAAAGCAATTCTTTCCAGTTACTTTTCTTAAGTTGGATCTAAATATATCTCTTCTTTAATCATATTTCTATGTATCATATGTTAGTTTTGACCTGAGAAAGTAAGCTTGGGATTTGATCCCAAGTGCCACATAATTTTGTGGCTACTTCTCTTTCCCCATTAGCATCCTTGCGTACATCCAGCTAGAATGGATGGTTTCAGGACTAGTGCTTCTAGTGGTTGCCTTGTTCGGAGGTTGATTCCACCTCTCATTGATTGTCTCGTTGACATTTTGTCCTCTTCTTCTAGGTTGGATTTGGCCTCCTTCCATCTTGTTGTTTGATTGTCTTCTTCGATTTCTTCGTTGCCCTCTTTCTTCAAAAATTTTGCAGCCACTTTTCTCCTAAGTTTATGCCCTGTTTTTACCATTTTTTACAGTCCTCTTATTGCTTAGTTCGCTACCCCATTTCTCCCTTTTTTGCAGCCAACTATCTGTTGTTCGCTTCCCGCTTTTTTCCTCGTTTCCTCATTTGTTTCGGTCCTCTTTTTCCCTCTTTTTGCTCCTTTCTATCCTCTTTATTTTTCCCATTTTTAGGTCTGAAGAAAAGGTTCTCAACAAAAAGATAAATCACTCTCCTTTTTTGTATAAAATCTATTAAAAAAGATTCATTTTTAGTCTTCTAGATTTGTTTTAAAAGTCGTTTTCAAGGGTTAAATTCCCAAGTCAAATTGTAACACTTAATAAAATTTGTCTTTTTGAGTGGGGTTTTTATGCCCCCACTCCCAACCTCCCCCATTTGGGGACGTTTGTGGTGTTCTTTTCTTTTGTGTTCTTAGATTAGATTTGCTTTACTTAGAATAGTTTCATTTTCTTGATTATAACACTAATTGCTAGATTAGCTTGTTTTGATTCATTGTGAAGTTGTGTACTTTGTCATTTAAAAATCTCATCTTTCAAAAGTATTTCAACTGCTTTAAAGTAGAAATCTCTTGAAACTCACTTTTTGGATGAAGAGTGCTCTCTATCAGAGATTTGTTGTTTATTTTGGTTTTTCTACTTACCCCCATGCTCTCCCGATTAATGCCTAAAAACCTGAAAGATATTCTTGGGTAGATTAGTTATTTTACTTTTTTGTAAGTTAATTAATTAATTGCTAAGTCTCTTGAACTTGCCAAAATCCAAGTCAAGAGCACTCGCTATTGGAGAGCATTCCCACTACATTTCCTTGCATAAAGCATATAGTTTAGCTAAGACTCTTGAACTTTTGTCGTAAGACAAAGTCAAGAGAACTATCTATCAGTGGGTTTTAATTAATTAATTTAATAAAATATTTCAACTCACATTCCCCATTAATTAATTTACTTTGTTGACATCCTTCACCTAGTATGCTCTACTGACTTTCGAGTTGGGCTCATACTCAGAACGATGAACGGAATTGCTAAGACTGCAATAACAACCGAAATTAAAATTTTACCCCTTAACCAATGCACCAGCATTGTATAAAGTTTCAAGTCCATTCTAAGTAAGGGCGCCAGAATTCCCTGTTGTCTAAGATTCCTGGCTAGCTGGTCACTCCTGGATACTAGCCCGATATATTGGACTAGACGACATGTCTATAATGGAGTGAATTTGAACACTTTCTCGGTCAATCTCTGATACCTTCTTCATTTCAAAGCCATAATAAACAAGACCACTAAAATATTTAAAACATACCAAGACCACTCGCATAACATTCACTAGCTTTATTTCTAGACTTGTTGTTAATTTCTTTAAGCATTGTAGTACTTTGACTCCATCAGGAACTGGTTTAGTTTATGCATGATTATTAATCTGGATCATTTTGTCTTTGGCTTGTAAAAAATATTTATCTATGAATGCATCTTTATCTACAAGTTCTTGATATACTGTTCATTTTTTAATCCAGTACAACAACATGGATTGCTTTGTTTTGTTTTCAAATTCTTATAAGTATAAACATCTTTCATCATAATAACTCCTAAAACAACATCCATCCACATCATTCACAAATTAGAACTTAACTTAAACACATTGATCCATAGAAAAATCTTTGTTAGGAACTACCCCCCTTGGCTTTGTTAGGAGTAGGTGACAGTACCTGGCTCTGTGCTTGCCATCAAGGTCACACCTCTCCCACTTTCTTAACTGAGGAGATAGCTTTCAGAATATTTATGCTGTTGGTGTGTAATCGGCGAACAAAATCTTTTGGCACCATTGCCAGGGACAAATCTTTTTGTTTCTTTTTAGTTTTTTCCCTTTTTTTTGGTAGATTTTTAGTCCAGTCACTCTCAAGAATTAGACTTGAATCCACCTGGCGAATCCACTGTCAGTTAACACCTCAAGGTATTCGACTAGAATAAATTTTGAAGGTTTGGTCATTTTCATCCCTGATCCTAAAAAGGTCTATAGGAGGATACTGAACAAACTAGCTTCTGGTAGGATCCTTGTAGAACTTGGATCTGAGTCTGTTTCAGACATCCACTTTTTATTTCAAGAAAACTTAGAAAATTTTCAAAACAATAATTGTTTCCTTGACACAATGGATGATATTTTTACTCAACTAAATTTTACTCAGATAGCAGGTCAGCCTCATGACATTCTCGAGAAGGCTATTGATAAACTTATGAATTTTAACGACACTGATGCCTCTACCTCTGTTGAGCAGCATATTAGAAATTTCTCCAGACACTATGGTTCATATGTCAGGGGTGCTGATAAACATGAATATGTTTACATGACCTTTTTTACTCTGTATCTAGATGGAAAAGTTGGGAATTGGTATGATAATTTTCCAAACAACTCTTTCACTACTATAGCAGATGTCAAGACTGCTTTACTTGGAAAGCTTGGCAGTAAGAAGGAACCTAGGCATCTACTAGCATCTTTGACTAGTATGAAGAAGTGTGAAATGGAAACCATGGACGAGTTCAACAATAGGTTCACAGAGTTGTCAAATTCCATCCCTACCACTCATGCTCCTCTTGCAGCTTCCACTTTGGATTATTACATAGAAGAATTAAGTGGAAAGATCGAGTACCAGATTAGAGACAAGGAGCCGACCACTTTACTTCAAGATCAAAATTTGGCCATTAAAATTGATAATAATATGCAGTCTTCAGGAGAATCAAACATACATGGTTACTTTATATCATCAACTCATCTAAAAACTGTTGAGACTAAAGGGAAAGAGACATCAAATGAAGCATATGAGAAGAAGCTCATGGACTTGACAGAGAAAATGCAAGACATGGAAATGAAGCACTTAGCGCAGATTAAAGAGGTTCAAAAGAGGGTCATAATTATTGAAAGAACTCAATCTCCACCACCTCCTAAAACATTCCCTGCAAGGAAAACATGGCAGAGAAAGAATCCCAAACAAGAACAGAGGCCTCCTCATTAGTTAGAAGCTGCTAAGATGGTTCAAACTTACACGCCATTTTGTAGGGCATGTGAAGACCTTCATGAAGAATCTTCTTGCTATTATGAATGCTATGTTCAAGAGCATGGTTTTCCAGAGGTTTGTGGTCCTAAATCATCATCAAGTGAGCCTAAGTACATAAACTATGTTGGTGACATGCATGATATTTCTGGAGAAAGCTGGAGAGAGGCAAAACAACATTCAAGAGAGCCTGAGTACATTAACGTAGTTGGACAACTCCCTCTTATCACAACAGAAACCTAGGGTCAAGTCGAATATTGTAGTCAACAATTGGATAACCTCACTAAAAACTTTGGTACTAATCTTACAAATGAGCATAATGATGATAGTTTGGAAGGTTTACTACCTTGTGACCTTTTTTCTGAAGAAGATGAATATGATCATGAGGAGGGATATAGCTAGGGATGTGATACAAGTGAGGAAGAATCCCTTACATTTGAGATGGATGATAACTATGAGACTTTAGTTGAAAATACAATATTATAGGTTTCATGTGATGAGAGTCCTCCATGCTCTCCACCTGATGACAAATATTTGGAAAGTTGGGTCCCATGTGATATCTTTGAAACCCAGCTTTTTGAAGAAGATTTTTTGAGCAAAATGAGGAGTATAGATAGGGACTTGATACTAGTGATGAGGCATCTCTCTGTGGAAATTGAACCCAGTGATAGATTAATTTTACTCACAACAATTAACAATTGATCATGCAAAATCACTCACAAAAGAGACTGAAATTGGAGCTGAACACTTAACTGTATTAACTCAGTGTACAATAGACAACCCTATAAAATAATAGGTTTCTGTATTAAATAATTACATCAGGGATTTGAATGCATGAGGAGCAATTTGAATCTAGCATAAAGCAGGCTTACTAAAATTAAGCAAATCCCCCATAGGTGTAAAAAGTTGATCCCAAATCTGTCATGGAGCTCACGAATTAGAAAAAGGGCTTAGGAAAGCTAAAGAGTGCTGGAATGACAACTCATACATGCTTTTCCAAGAAGAAAAGAGTGGAGGATGAAGAGGACAAAAAACTAGTTCACCTCACCTAGTCAAACTTTCCCTATTGCCTTAAAACACTGAAAAAGCAGGCAATAAAGCAGAAAAAGCAGAAGGGCGCCTAGGAGGCCAAGAATAAAGAAGAATTGATTCCTTGAGGTTTCCCAAGTGCTACATGAGTCAAATAAGGCAAGTTTGACCACTATGGATAGGTAAATGACAACTTGCATAAGGTGGGACACATGAACTAGGCAAATAAGACAAAAATAATTAAATTAATGTCTAAGGTGGTAAACTATGGGTTGATTATTCTAACACCCCCCCTTAAGCCTAGATTATGAATAATATATCAGAAAATTATAGGGCCTAGCAACAAGGTTTATTCACCCTTTACATACTGCATGTCCATACAACCAAGGAAAGAGGCAAAACCAACTTGGGAAAATCCTCCCTTAAACATGGACTGTAAAACAAAATTTGGAAATCTTGTCTTCACTCATGCTTCACAGCATGATCATCAATCCCCAGCAGTGATTTGAGATTGCTGAAGGTCTTCTCACAAAATGATTTGGTGAAGATATCAGCTACTTGTTCTGAAGATGAACAGAAGAGTAGGTGAATGGTGCCATCATGCACAAGCTCTCTGATGTAGTGCATATGGATCTCAATGTGTTTGGTTCTCTGCTTATGAATTGGATATTTATAGATTCAAATGGTACTCTGGTTATCATAGTATATGGTAGTTTATTACTCTGATTGGAAGCCACACTCTCCAAGTAAACCCTGCAACCATAAACATTGAGTTGCTGCATTAACAACTCCTCTGTACTTTGCTTGTGTAGATGAGAGTGCAATGGCACTCTGTTTCTTGCTTGACCAACTGATTGGCCCTTTTGCAAGCATGAACACATATCCTGATGTGGAATTTTTTTCTGTGCTATCACCTGCCCAATCATTGTCAGTAAATCCAATCAAATCAAGATCAGATTTTGCTTTATAGAAGATCCCATGTGTCCTTGTTCCCTGAACAAAGTTAAGGATCCTTTTGGCTGCTTTCCAATGGATCTCATGAGGCTGATCCATGTATCTAGAAGCCACACTTACTGCATAAGAAATATCAGGTCTAGTATGTGTCAGATACAACAAACATCCAATCAATTGCCTATACAGTGTATTGTTTACCATAGGTGAAGAATCAGCTTCTTCCAGCTTCACTCCTGAAAGGAAAGGAGTTTTGCTTGCTTTGCAATCCTTCATTCTGAATTTGCTCAGAAATTCCAAGGCATATTTGGACTGGTGCACCTTGATTCCAGATTTGGTTTGAGCAATCTCAAGCCCCAAAAATTGACTTAAGAGCCCCAAATCTGTCATGGAGAAGGCTTGGTTCATAGCACCCTTTAAGGAAGCAATCTCATCCTTTGAGCTTCCTGTAATGAGGAGGTCATCAACATATAACACAATGATCATTAATGAACCATTAACTAACTTCAAATAATCATTTGGATCTGATTTGCACCGAACAAAATTCAGTGATAGCAAGAAGCTATCGATCTTGGCATACCAAGCCCTAGGGGCTTGCTTTAGCCCATACAATGACTTTCTCAACCTGCACACAAGAGAAGGGTTAGTAGAAAAACCTTGAGGCTGCTGCATATATATCTCTTCAGTGAGATCTCCATTCAGGAAGGCACATTTTACATCCATGTGATGTACCTCCCATTGCCTTGAGGCTGCAATGGCTAAGGCTAGCCTGATGGAATCCATCTTTGCCACTGGGGCAAAGGTCTCATTGTAATCTATGCCATGAACTTGTGAGTAGCCCTTGGCTACAAATATGGCCTTGTACTTCAGTGGTGAACCATCAGCAGCAAATTTGTTCTTATAGACCCACTTACACTGGACTAACTTTCTCCCTGGGGGAAGATCCACTAGCTCCCATGTGTTGCTCTTCTGGAGTGAGCTGAACTCCTCCTTCATGGCTGTTTGCCATATTGGATCTCCTGCTGCTTCTTCATATGTTTGACGATCAAAATCCACCATCAAATAGCATTTTTCAGCAAACATAGGATCCTTAATGCACAAACCACTCTCAAATTGAGATCTAGTCCTCCTTGGGTCATTGGGATCCCCAGCTAGCTCACCTGCTGCATGTAGTGTCTTGGCTGCCCATTTTGGCCTTGTATGGCTATTAGGGTATGCAATAAACTCATATCAATCAGACAAATCAGAATCAGCATGTTCAACAAACTCTTTACTTACTTCCTGAGGTTCAGGTGGAGAAGAGGCTTCTCCAACTTCCACTGCTGCAAGGGGTTCTTCTTCAAACTGAACACACCTTTCGATGAAGGCTTTGTTTGTGCTCAAATTTATCAGTTTGTACCCTTTTGAATCTTCATATTATCCAACAAAGAGACACTCTTGGCTTTGGGGATGCAAAGCCTTCCTCTTCTCTGTTGGAATTCTAGCCCAAGCCTTTGGGCCAAAAATCCTGAAATGGGTCACATCTGGCTTGTGCCCACTCCATGATTCGAAGGGAGTCATACCATCAAGATATTTATGAGGAACCATATTCTGAATATAGGCTGTATAGTTTATAGCTTCGTCCTAGTACTTTGGTGGCAAATTTTTGGCCTCCATCATGCATGTTTCCATCTCCTTCAGTGATCTGTTCTTCCTCTCAGCAACACCATTTTGCTGTGGTGTGTAAGGGATAGAATGCTGCATCTGAATACCTACATCTGCACAATAATTAATAAACTCAAACTTGACATACTCACCACCATTTTCATATCTGAGGACCTTGAGTTTCCTTCCAGACTGGTTCTCAACCAAAGCCTTAAAGACTTTGAATAGGCCAAAAACTTCAGACTTGTGTTTCAGGAAGTGAACCCAGCAATACCTGGAAAAGTTATCAATAAAATTCAATGCATATTTGGCCTGACTCATGGACATATGAGGGAATGGGCCAGAAAAATCACTATGGATCAGCTCGAGGGGTGCAGAGGTTCTCTCATGACTAGCTCTCTCAAATTTGTGCTCTGGGTGTTTTCCTAGGATACAACCTTGGCAGACTCCTTTGGAAAATTTTATCTTGGGCAACCCTATGACCATCTCTTTTTCACTAAGATCAGAAAGATACTTGTAATTTAGGTGGCCAAATCTTTCATGCCAAATCTTGCTAGCCTCATTAGCATGAATCAGAAGAGCAGAGGGGTTTGAGTAGGGTAGGAAGTGTGAGAACATGTATACCTTCTGAGCATGATTCGCAACTCCTTTTGCAATGACTCTACCACTTGAGATCTCTGTGATATCAACTTCATCAGGGGAGAATATGACTTTCTTAGGAGACCCAGTGTGGTTCATCTGGTACACTGACAAGAGATTGGAGGCAAGACCAGGCACATACAAGACATTGTTGAACTGACCATGATCAAGATCAATCCTCCCTTTTCCCAAAATTTCAGTGAGAGAGTCATCTCCCAGTACTATAGGTGGTCCTTTTGACATGTCAAGTGAGGAGAATGCCTCCTTGGTCGAAACCATGTGTCTTGAAGCTCCAAAATCAATGATAAAACTGGGTGAGCTTGATGTGCCAGCAACCAATGCATGAACTCTCTCTCTGTCATCTGAACTTGATCCTCCTTCTCTCTTCTTTGAGCTGTCTGGAAGGGAGATGCCATTATTCTCCAGGAGTTGGGTCAGCATGTCTATTTTCTTCTTCATACAAGAGCTTTCAGTGTGATTTCCCTTATTGTAGTATGCGCACTTGCTCATTTCACCTTTGTTTTTCTTCTTCTGGTAGTTCTTCTTGGAACCTTGTGGCTCCTCTGGAGATTGTTTCTTGTCTCTCTTTTTCTCAGGTGTCTTTTTAGCTTTCTTTTTGCTTTTTGAATCCACCTTCGAATCTCCAGCAATCAGAGCTTGATCTTTGGATGGTTTGATGGTGCCCATCATCACCAGCTTATCCTGTTCTTGTGTGAGAGATTCCATGAAATATGCAAGGCTAGGCATCTTCCATGTTCGAGCTGTCAATTTTGTGGCATATAAGGTCGAAACAAACACTGAATAGTCAAGGCCTGGATTCGAGAGAATGGCTAAGACGAGCTGATCATCCTTCTTTTTGATACCACACTGTTTCAGCTGCAAAACAAGTGCTTTGAACTTGGAGAAATATAGCTGCAGGGATTCAAAGCTATTTGGACTCAGAGAAATCAGCTCATTTTCGATTTGATGTCCCCTCATCTCATCTGTCTTTCCAAAAAGATCAGAAAGCTTCTCCCATACTTCATTCAGTGATGTCAATCCATCAAGATGGAAAAGGAGGTCTCTGGAAATACTCAAACACAGGAGACCATAGGCCTCATCCCTCCTGTTGTGCCATTTAATCTTCTCTGCAGCTGCATTGGGCTCTGCTTCTGTTGCCATAGTCACCTTGTAGAGACCTTTCGCTCTCAACAGTATCTCCATCTCTGCTTTCCATTCAAATAAATTGAAGGGAGTCAAGATAGTTTTCTGTGATTGATCCATAGCTTAGAAAATCTGTCCCGGCTGTCAGTAGAAGGCTCCCAGTCACTGATGTCGAACCTACAAAACAATTTTAAAGGAGAGAAATTGATCTACAATGGCTTTGATACCATGTGGAAATTGAACCCAGTGATAGATTAATTTTACTCACAACAATTAACAATTGATCATGCAAAATCACTCACAAAAGAGACTGAAATTGGAGCTGAACACTAAACTGTATTAAATCAGTGTACAATAGCCAACCCTGTAAAATAATAGGTTGTTGTATTAAATAATTACATCAGGGATTCGAATGCATGAGGAGCAATTCGAATCTAGCATAAAGCAGGCTTACTAAAATTAAGCAAATCCCCCATAGGTGTAAAAAGTTGATCCCAAATCTATCATGGAGCTCATGAATTAGCAAAATGGCTTAGGAAAGCTAAAGAGTGATGGAATGACAAATCATACATGCTTTTCCAAGGAGAAAAGAGTGGAGGATGAAGAGGACAAAAAACTAGTTCACCTCACCTAGTCAAACTTTTCCTATTGCCTTAAAACACTGAAAAAGCAGGCAATAAAGCAGAAAAAGCAGAAGGGCGCCTAGGAGGCCAGGAATAAAGAAGAATTGATTCCTTGAGGTTTCCCAAGTGCTACATGAGTCAAATAAGGCAAGTTTGACCACTATGGATAGGTAAATGACAACTTGCATAAGGTGGGACACATGAACTAGGAAAATAAGACAAAAATAATCAAATTAATGTCTAAGGTGGTAAACTATGGGTTGATTATTCTAACACTCTCATATCTGACATAGATGGTGATGATGACTATTGGACTTTTATTGAAAATCCAACCTATGATACTTCTAAAAATATTTTTGAGAATCTCATGTAATACCCCCGGTTTTGACCCCGGTTGCATTAAAATGTACATGATGTATATATTGTAATTAATCATGGTGTGGAGCTAAAGGCAAAAGCCCCACCATCGATTTGGTTGTGTTATGTTTTTTTTTGGCAATTGGGATTGTTGTTGATGTTATATCGTGCTATCTGGCACATAATAGTTTTGGCATCATGTAAATATGCACATTAATTAAAATGAACCTACAGCCATGTACAACAGTGCAACGTTAATGAAAAGGGCATGATTTCCTAAGGTTAATGGGGGGGATTGTCTAACCTGTGGGAGCCATTGGGAGATTTCCATGTGTCGACCACCCATTTAAAACTCTTGTTGTTAGTTGGGAGCATTTATGGCTGGGAAGTGGTGGGTGGCAGGACTGCCAGTCTTTTCCCCACGTACACTCCACCAGCAGGCTCGGTCTTCTCATGCGGAGGGAAAGGGGACGGTTGCCACTCTCTCCACTCTTCCACTAACGGTTTCATCTTGTTCATCTCATGCAGGAATTCGGAGGGTCTGCTCTCCACCTTTAGCTGATTGTGGTCTGTGAAAGTTTTTCCCTTCATGTAGTGAGTATTGTTTTACCTCACGCGCAGGTCGGGGGTGTGTTCTCCTGCGGCGAGCTTGAAGAGTGTCCTGAGAGGCATGATTTTGGCAATGTAAGTTTTCCCCTACCGATTTTTGGTCTGTGTGGGTGTTTTCCCCTATCAATGATGGGACTCTAGCTCCTTCCCCATTTGCGGACTGTGTAATGCTGCCGTTGTTTTATTGTGTGATTGGGATGTTGTTCTTCCCCTAGTTTGGGTTGTTGTGTGTGTGTGTAATTACCTTTTTGGGTTTCTACTGAGTTGTTTTGGCCACGCTAGGGCCAAGAACAACTCTGGGTCTCCTTGCTTGGCTTGAGATGCATTCACCATCTTTGGGTTGTCACCCTGTTTCCTTTGCTTTTCTTCACAGACCTGTGAACTAATTGTTTTACTGCGGGTATGCAGTGGTTGGTCTTCGAACTATGTGGAGTGGGATTGAAGGCTGGGTATGCTTGAGAAACTTGGGTTTGGGAGCCACACAGACAGAGTTAGAGGGCTGGCTTTCTTCTCCACAACCTCGGAAGAGCACTGGCAAGGGAAGTCAGGGCCTGAGGGACTGTGAAGCAGAGAAAGGACTGATTCCTGGTGTCAGGTGTGTGTGGGTGTATTAGAAGTCATGCTAGCTCTGGTGTAGGCATCCTTATATTTTCCATGAGTGCACCAGTTTATCATTTAGCCTTTCCTAGCTCCTTGATGGCATGATAAACCCAACTGTGTTCACTTGGCTATTTTGTGTAACCTTGGCTATGTGTAAGCCTGCTTTGACCCTTATTCCTTGGGGAATCATGCCCAGCTCAGGGGTGGCAGTGTTGCTGAGAGATTGATGAGCATGCTGGCCTATGGTTGGGTGGAACATTGCAGTGATGTAGCTGGTTGCAGGACAAGATATTTATAAGATAAGCATTCTTGACCATTTCGTCTCTGTGGTTACATTTATTGTTAATGAATAAAGATGAACATGTTGATGCTCAAATGTATGTTTGCTTCCGATGTATGTTGAGTAATTATGCATCCTTGCATGTTTTCTATTTTAAGCATTTTATTTCAGCATTATATGCATGTTCTTGTTCATGGGGCTAGTTACTCATAGGTTTTTTATGGTTCAGTAGTGTCCTCTTCATCGGTGAGAGGGTCGAGGACGTTACAGTGTGGTATCAGAGCTAACGTTGCAGCATGGGCCTAAATGGGCCATGAAAGATCAGTTAGCAGAGGCAAGTTTCCTTCTATTCTGCCCAGCAGAGACCAGAAATCAGAAAAACTTCAAAAAAAAAAAATTTGCTTAAGTGCTTGAACCGTCGGCTCATTGAAAGACTAAGGAGGAAGCTCTTCCGATGCTACGGAGAGCTAGTCGGAAGGCCACCCGACAAAAAACAGTCGGAAGAAAAATTGCATAATTTTTTCTAAGTATTCGTCGGTCGTCGACGAAAGTTAGAGGATGTGGGAGCTGTAGTTTCAGTGGAGATCAGCCGAAGACCGTTGAAACGTTGACTCATTAGTCTGAAGATCCTCCGATATCAACCATCGGTGATCAGCAAAGGATAGATGATGGCGTAGCTGCAACGTCGACAAAAAAGAGTAGAAATTAGTTGGTTGAATCGCCGACAGCGACGGCGGAGAGAAAATTTTTGAATTTTTTTTCTAAGTCAGACCATCGGCAGTCAGGGAATTTTAGTTGATTGGATCGCTGACGATTAGATGATGGGAGCGCCGAAACGTTAGCTCCGTATAGCTAAAGATTGCTGATACGGTGGTGATAATTAGTTGTTGGGATCAGCGATGAGTAGAAGAAGATGGCACTGATGGAGTCGACAAAAGATAAGGGAAGTTTTCACCAAAAAGTAGATAAAAGGATCGGCGAAATTCAACTAATCGACCAGTCGAAACATCGATGAAAAATAGACGACGAAGGCACTGATATGGTGGCGAACACTAGGTGAAGGAAGAGCCAACAAAGCGATGGAGAGGAATCCTCCTGTTATCCCTAAAGTTGGACCTAGACTACAGGGGATCCAAGCTTAAGGAAATCTTAGGTCTGATAAAGACTAAATCAAAATAAAATCAAATCAAAATACAGACTAAAATAAAACCTAAGGCTGATATCATAGGTTTGTACAGTTTTCATAGGTTAAACATGACTCACTTTACACTGAACAAATCTGGTATAGACAGCTGAGTACATACAGATGTGTATAAGATAATCAAAATGTTTTAATACAAGTATTCACAGAGAAATTAAAGTGTATAACAGGCTGGTAAAGCAGTGATGGCAGCAAGGAAAATCCCAAAATTCAAATAACATAACATTCAAAACAGCAGTTCATACAAAGGATTCCATGATCCTGAAATATAAAGTGTAACTACTATTGTTTATCAAATAAAAGATAACTGTTATCTTCAATGAGAATTACAACATGGATTATTAATGACCACAGAAGCAAGAAAATCATCAAAGACAACAATTCATAAAATACAATGGCAAAACATCATTATATCACTTTCATAAATAGAACTTGTGAAGCTGTAAAGAGCATATGCTAAGTGAAATCTGGTTCAGTACACATCCAGCATAGTCCCAAAACTACCAAGCAACCAACCCTTTCGTACAGATTTTCTATCTGTCTTTATACAAAATATATATCTTATCTAACAGTAACTATCAATCCTAAAAAGATGGATCGATCCCTTCAAAAGTGGGATATCAAATCCCCCTCAAAAATGATTAATACACATGTCCAACAGCTGTCTTTTTATGACAAAATAAAACAAAACAACATTAAATGTTACAAACTTCTAGATGCTTCTGCCAAAGTGGCTAAATAATTCAGAACTTGAGAGTGCCTCTTTAGTCTGGCAAACTCCTTATATTTATCATTTTCTTTAACCTGAGCCTTTACTTGATCCAGCTTCTGTTGCATAGCCTTCTTTTCATTTAAGATGTTTCGTGACACCATCAGGAGCTTCTGGAATGCTGCTTCTTTCTCCTCCATGTCTTCTCTCAGTCTTTTGTTTGCTACTAACAATTTTTCATTAATTTCCTGTAGGTACTTAGTTTGATCTTTGTAAACCTGGAGAGACCTCTGACATTGGTTAAGCTCTGTGTTTATGTTTATTTCATCTTCCTTTACATCTTCTTTTCCCTCATACATACTTTGTAGTTTTGAAACATCCTCGGATTTGTCCTGTTCCCCCGTGCAAAATTTATCAGGTATTATTCCTTCTATCCCCTATAAATCAATATATTCTTCAACATTCTTAGACTGTTTGTCCTCTATTGTGTTCACTGTGTCTTCACTAAAACCATCCTCAATAATCATTACTTCTTTCATCATCCCTTCTTTTTCTTGCTTTGCTTCTTCCTTAGCTTTTTGTAATTTTTTCCTTAATCTGGTTCTCGGTTTATCAGTCTGAAGTACTTGTTTACAGGTTACCTTATCAGTCTGAAGTATTTGTTTACAGGCTACCTTTTTTGATGTAATACCCTTAACAATGTCACACAACCTTTCAGAGTCTTCTTTGATACAAGGTGTTTCAGGGTTTACAAGTTCCCTAATCACTTGTACTTCTTTATCATTTTCCTGATGGTCGATTTCTGCAGAGTTTGTTTGATAAGCTTCATCAATCATTCTTTTTCCCTTCTCCTTTGGATTTTCATTAAAACCAAGTTCTGTTAAGAAGGCATTCCATGACCTTCCTTCTTTCTTCAACTTTCGTCGCAGGTGATGTAACTCTGAACCACTTCTAGGGGCACTCTCCAAGCTGGCTTAACCCTGTTAACATGTACTCCATTCTTCCAGTCCAATTTGTCATCTCCTAGAATTAGGAATTCACTGAAATCCTCCTTGATCTCTTTCTGTTTAAACCATCTTTCTCCCTCTGCTGGTACCTTAATGGCTTCGGAGATAAAATTTTCATTGATTCTGACAGTCAAGGTTTTCAATTGCACTCTACCCTCATCATAGTTCTCAATAAATGCCATGGTTAATTGAGAGTGGTAACCCTGTAAGCTATTACAAAACTCGAGCCAACCAGACTTCTGGATCAATTTCGCCGACCTAGGAAATTGCCCAATCCATTTGGTGTCAACAGGCTCCAACCTGCATATGAATCCACTCGTTCTCTTCTTTTCATTTATTTCGGGCTCCTCTTCTTCAATTTCATTTGCCATCCTGTAACCCTAGATTAAAACTGTTTGTGACTTGCAAGATTAACAGAGTTTAATCTTTCACATAATATAAACAGAATAATGTAAAGGGTTTTGTAAACAAAACCCTACATTGC
>LPNX010436340.1:0-13779 GCA_001517045.1 Pseudotsuga menziesii | reverse complement strand
CTTCCCTCCTCCACCCCCCAGCCCTCCCTCTATTACTTCTACTTCAACTCTTCCTTCTCCCTCCTCCCTCCTTCTCCTCGTCCCCCTCCCCTTTACTCGTCCTCGTCATCTTCTTCACATGCATGATATGATATGCAAAAGAAAACAACAAAAATAAAGACTCAATATCAATAAATTGGTGCATACTCTAAACAAATTTAAACTCTATTAGGCCTTTAAACTAATAGACCACCACAATTTAAGAAGACCCAAAATATAATACTTAATCTTTTTTTGTTATATTTACAAATTTGAGTAGTATTAATGCATTTTAGTAGTAAGTACTTTATAAGAAAAAAATCAATTTCAAACCTACTAACAAAATTATTATAATGTATTAATTAAATATTAATATTTAAATGTAATGAATATAGATTATATAGATTATGAAAAATAAATTAACATAATAATAAAAACTTCAAAATATTAAGTATATATATATATTATTAATAAAACCTATAAATATTTTACCATTAATTTGTTTTCAACAAATATTACTATTACTTGCATAAAAAAAATTGCATGAGCTGATACATTTGCAAAGAACAACCGTAGGATTATAAGCTCAAATTATACTATGTACTTTAAAGAGAACTAATAACCAGAAAAAAACAAAAAAAAATAAACAAATTTTGTTGGAAACCTCATCCAGAGCCAAGTAAATTTTGGAAACCTCATCCAGAGCAGAGGTCCTTTTAGAGCAGAGCCGAGTAAATTTTGGAAACTGTTTCGCCTCCAGTGAAGTGCACGCCACCCTCCTTCCCTCAACTCATGACTCATATACAGACATTCTCAGACACACATACATATTGGAAAAGCTTTTAATAGAGGATAAGACGGCCAGTAAATAGAGGATTAAGAGATTGAGATATATATAGGTTATTCCCTCAAGCAGAGGAACTTTCCCACTTCCGCTCTCTTTAACAACAAGTTTCAACGGAGAGAAATAGGCGGTGGGATGGGTTGCATATGACTTCCCCCCTTCTGCTCCCTTTAACAATAGGATTCAATGGAGAGGAATAGGTAGAGAGGAGTAGGCGCTCTCTTTTGCATTAACACTTTGTAGATGGGGCAACTTGCTTTTCCATTTCTCAAATCACTGCTTTTCTCTTTGCTTTTCCGTCTTTGCTTCTCTCTTCGCTTACTGCTTTTCTTTTCTTTTTTCCCTCTCTGAACTCACTGCTTTTCTCTCTACTTTTCCGTCTTTTCTCACTGCTTTTCTATATTGCTTTTCTATCTCTTTTCTCACTACTTTTTCGTCTTTTCTCACTGCTTTTTTCTTTGCTTTTCCGTCGCTACTTAGATCAAACCTGAATTGCCTCTGCTGCGGATTAGAGAACAAGAAGGATTGAAGCCTCTGCTGCGAATTCGTAGACGTGGTCACTTGAACTTCTGGACTTCTTTGTGACATGAAATGACTAGGTTTGCTCTTCTGCCATGATGAAATTTATTGTACTGCACCGCTTCTTTTCAAGTCTACTAATGGAAATTGTTGGAAATTGTTTTAATATATTGAGCTTTTTATTTAAAGTTGTTTTAATATATTGAGATTTTCATTTAACGCTGTAGTGAATTAATAAGATACTATCAACCCCAGTGAGAAGAATATCACATAGCAGCTTGTTGTTGGTTGCTGGTTTAAACTCCAAAACAATTACTTCTTAATTCTGAAAATTTAAGGCAAGGAAGTGGAACGAATATGCTTCCCTAATAGTTTCTTATATCTTATTTTTAAGTGGCTTGAAAGCAATTGATTTACATGAATTTGTGGTGGCTGCATGGCATAGCTGCCCCGGATTACATAATGTGAAGCATGGTATAGCTTCCCCTGCTTACATTTCTATGATTTTTGGCAGATGAAGGACAAAAATTCTGCGAGCTAGTCCTTGGATGCTGACCTTGATGAATTCTGGAGCCAAAAAGAAGATGAATCTGATCAAATTAAATCTGGTAGGATTCTTTTTTTTCTCTTTCATTTATGAGTTCATTTTCAAATTATGCTCTCACACACATACGTTGCATTTTCTCTATTCTGAGCATTATAACTCGAGGAGAACTCACCTGATTTGGCAAAGAGTGATCATTAGATGCCGAAAGGAGTAGTGTGCCCCAAGGAACAATATAAAGTGGAAGCAGTTTAAGGCCAAGAAAAACGATGAGGAAAACAGATCTGAATTCTGGGGACAAGGCAAAATAATACGAATGCAATTTAGGTTAGTCATGCCTATGTGTGAAGTTATGGATGAGGAGGCTCTATTATTCTTGCTGTGTAATTGCTTGCTTTTGTTATTTTTTTTTTCTGAACTATTTGTTTTTATGCAGGGAAGAAAACAGTGTCATTTTGCCCTAATATGCTTATAAATTTAGCAGGGTAGAGGTTTTGAGAACTAGATTTATTTCCAAAGGTTTTCATGAATGTATTGTTGGTCTTAGAAAGAAGTCTACATAGAATATATTTCTGGTTGCAACTCTCTAGCGATTGGAGTCTGGTCTTTGTCATCAGAAGAAATTCAGGATCTATGTGCAGTATCAATTTTTGTGGGAGATATCAAGAGTTCATGTACAGTATGGGCTGGCTAGCTGTATATCTGAAGCCTGAGGAATTTAACGTTTAAGTTTCAAAGAGATAGTGACATATCGTGTGTATCTTCCTTTGCTTTGATTTGAGTCAGTCTAAGCAAAGAGATTGTGACATATGGTGTGCATCTTACTTTGCTTGGATTGGAGTCGATGTAAGCAGTAAACTTTATTTCCAACTTATTTGCAGCAAAATGCATAATTTTCAGGGATGGAATAGTGACTCGAAATAAGGTGTGTTTTGTGTTTTTTGTTGCTGATCTTCCTACTTTCCTATTTTTTTTTACATCTTTGAGCTCACTGCTTTTCCCACCCTGAACAAACAGTTGACAGACATGAGTGAAATTATGACCGTTTCACTTCTTGAGAATGGATAAATAGAAGATCAAACCTGAAATTGCCTGCTACCAGGAATTAGAGAACAAGAAGGATTGAAGCCTCTGCGACGAATTTACAAATGTGATCACCCGAACTTCTGGACTTCTTTGTGACGGGAAATGACTAGGTTTGCTCTTCTGCCATGATGAAATTTATTGTCCTGCACGGCTTCTTTTCA
This sequence comes from Pseudotsuga menziesii, assembly GCA_001517045.1. Lineage (NCBI taxonomy): Eukaryota > Viridiplantae > Streptophyta > Pinopsida > Pinales > Pinaceae > Pseudotsuga > Pseudotsuga menziesii. The sequence continues at coordinate 10,607 of LPNX010436340.1, read as the reverse complement.
AGGTTCATAATGGAAACTGTTTTAAAATATTCGGGCTTTTCATTTAACGCTGTAGTGAATTAATAAGATGCTATCAACCCCAGTGAGAAGAATATCGCATGGCAGCTTGTTGCCGGTTGTTGGTTTAAACTCCAAAACAACTACTCCTTAAATCTGAAAATTTAAGCCAAAATCTCGTCGTGCTGATTCAGCCAACAACTTGGATTTATCTTCCTGATCATAGCCGGGAAAGATACCAGTGAAATCCTCATTTTGACCGGCTATCAAATCGTGAATGTTCGTCATGTCCGTAAATAAAGAAGTGTCAGGCATGGCTCGCGGCTTCTTTTCCCAAAGTTCTTAGTTAATCACGTTTTCTCCTTTTTATAGTATCATTTAGAGTTGCCAACTAGAATGAAATGGCATTTATATTCTAAAAGGCAAAGTCTGGGATTCTACTGCCTATGTAGTACAAGTTCAAAATATGTCTCCATTCTGCCAACTCATTTTATTCCTTCTTAATGCGTACATGGTCCAAAAGAAGGTAATACATCCGAATAACCATAAGAAATTATCCTATCATGAGCAGCATAAAAAACAGTCCCGGTCAAGTGGTAATATCAAGTAAGACCTCAGGGGGGGCATAGACTTAGTAGGGCTGGAACCTACAGCAAGCTACCTCTTCGAAACCTGGTATTCGTTCCTAGCTAACACAACTGTAAATATGTACATAACTCTCCTTCCTTTGCAGTTCCCTTGCTAAAAACCAATTTTATCCCTAGAGGATTGGTCCCTTTATATATACTGTTTTATTCAGGAAGTGGAACGAAAGCAATTTATTTACATGAATTTGTGGTGGCTGCATGGTATAGCTACCCCAGCTGACATAACTGTGAAGCATGGTATAACTGCCCCAGCTTACATTTCTATGATTTTTGGCGGATGAAGGACAAAAAGTCTGCGAGCTAGTCCTTGGATGCTGACCTTGATGAATACTGGAGCCGAAAAGAGGGTGAATCTGATCAAATTAAATCTGGTATAGTCCTCTTTTATTTGTGAGTTCATTTTCAAATTTGATCTGATCAAATTAAATCTATTCTGAGCATTATAACTCAAGGAGAACTCACCTGATTCGGAAAAGAGTGATCATTAGATGCTGAAAGGAGTAACGTGCCTAAAAGAACAATATAAAGTGGAAGCAGTTTAAGGCCAAGCAAAACAATGAGGAATACAGATCTGAAAGTAGTTTAAGGCCAAGCAAAATAATACGAATGCAATTTAGGTTAGTCATGACTGTGTGTGAAGCTTTGGATGAGGAGGCTATATTATTCTTTCTGTGTAATTGCTTGCTTTTTTGAATTTTTTTATTCTGAACTATTTGTTTTCATGCAGGGAAGAAAACATTTTCATTTTGCACTAATATGCTTTTAAATTTAGCAAATTTAGCAGGGTAGAGGTATTGAGAACTAGATTTATTTCCAGAGTATTTCATGAATGTATTGTTGGTCTTAGAAAGAGGTCTACATAGAATATATTTCTTGTTACAACTCTCCAGCAATTGGAGTCTAGTCTTTGTCATCAGAAGGAATTCAGGATCTATGTGCAGTGTTAATTTTTGTAGGAGACATGAACATTTCATGTACAGTGTGGGCTGGCTGGCTGTATATCTGAAGTACGAGGAATCTAGGGTTTAAGTTTCAAGAGATTGTGACATATGGTGTTTATCTTACTATTCCATCCCTCAAAATTATGCATTTTGTTGCCAATAAAGTTTACTTCTTACGCTGACTCCAATCAAAGCAGAGTAAGATGCACACCATATGTCACAATCTCTTTGCTTATACTGATTCTAATCATAATGATACACACCATATGTCACAGTCTCTTGAAACTTAAACCCTAGATTCCTCTGACTTAGAGTCAGTATAAGAAAAGAGATTGTGACATATGGTGTGCATCTTACTCTGCTTTGATTGGAGTAGCAGTAAACTTTATTAAATTTTATTGGCATCAAAATGCATAATTTTGAGGGATGGAATAGTGACTCGAAATAAGGTGAGGTGTGTTTTGTTTTTATTTTAAGATGCAAAAGTCTGTTGGATATGCAAATAATGTTACTTATGTAATATTTTACTTTCTTAATTGGAGGGATATCAACTTTATTGTGTAGATAACTTATTTTATCGTGTAGATAACTTATAATTATGTACGTTCTTCTGTCTTCTATAGGAGTATAACTCATTTTTCACAGTTTAATTTTTTTTCGTATTTTCGAGTCATAGTAGTTCACTCGAAACATGATTTGATTACTAAATGGGTAGCAGTGCAGGTGCATGGCTATATCTAGGAGGGTTCTTTAAAATTTTATCTAAGGGAACATTATGTAGCTGAAAAATGAAGGACTTGTTAAAGCCTGACCTTCTATAGAGCAGGGACATACGTTTCCAAAAGATTTGATGTGGAAATGTAGGGGATTGCTCTGAATAACTCCTTTTCAAAGGACTTGTTAAAGTCTGACTTTCTACAGAGCAGGGACATACGTTTCCAAAACATTTGATGTGGAGGGGATTTAATATAATGAATGGATTGAGAAAATAAGTTCACTGGATAGTATTTTTTGGGTCATTCATTATCCCTTGTGGAGATTTTGAGCTATGGATTTTGTGAAATATTGTTCAGTTTCAAATATAACATGTGAATTTTGTGAAATATTGTTCAGTTTCAAATATAACATGTTGTGCAAATTTTGTATTTAAGGTGATTGGTCTTTGTCCAAGTGCTTTAGACCAAAAAAATGAAATCCAAAATTCTATTGGTTGTAATAGAGAATTATATTTTCAAGATTCAATTATTTTTTGATCTTTGCAAACAATTCAATGGTTATTCTTTTTACCATATCAAGAGGGGCAAAGATAATTGTTGCCTTAAAAAACATGTAAAATGATAACTTTTAAAATGATAAAACCTTACCTTACTTTTATCAGTGCCTTTTCTTCCAAATATAGCATACAGTGCCTTTTCTTCCAAATATAGCATAAAACATTAATCATTATCCCTTGTGGAGATTTTGAGCTATGGATTTTGTGAAATATTGTTTAGTTTAAAATATAACATGTTTTGCAAATTTTGTATTAAGGTGATTGGTCTTTGTCCTAAAGCTCTGCAGTAATTTAGACCAAAAAAAATGAAATACAAAATTCTATAGGTTGTAATTGAAAATTATATTTTCAATGTTTACTTGTTTTTTAATCTTTGCAAACAATTCAATGGTTATTCTTTTTACCATATCAAGAGGGGCAAAGATAATTGTTGCCTTAAAAAACATGTAAAATGATAACTTTTAAAATGATAAAACCTTACTTTTATCAGTGCCTTTTCTTCCATTCCAAATATAGCATAAAACATGAATCATTATCCTTTGTGGAGATTTTGAGCTATGGATATTGTGAAGTATTTTTCAGTTTCAAATATAACATGTTGTGCAACTTTTGTATTTAAGGTGATTGGTCTTTGTCCTAAAGCACTGCAGTAATTTAGACAAAAAAAAATGAAATCCAAAATTCAATTGGTTCTAATAGAGAATTATATTTTCAACAATGTTTAATTGTTTTTTAATCTTTGCAAACAATTCAATGGTTATTATTTATACCATATCAAGAGGGGCAAAGATAATTGTTGCCTTAAAAAACATGTAAAATGATAACTTTTAAAATGATAAAAGTAAGGAAAAAAAATGAAATCCAAAATTCAATAGGTTGTAATAGAGAATTATATTTTCAATGTTTAATTGTTTTTTAATCTTTGCAAACAATTCAATGGTTATTCTTTTTACCATATCAAGAGGGGCAAAGATAATTGTTGCCTTAAAAAAGATGTAAAATGATAAAACCTTACCTTACTTTTATCAGTGCCTTTTCTTCCAAATATAGCATACAGTGCCTTTTCTTCCAAATATAACATAAAACATGAATCATTATCCCTTGTGGAGATTTTGAGCTATGGATTTTGTGAAATATTGTTCAGTTTAAAATATAACCTGTTTTGCAAATTTTGCATGAAGGCATTTTGCAAATTTTGTATTTAAGGTGATTGGTCTTTGTCCTAAAGCTCTGCAGTAATTTAGACCAAAAAAATGAAATCCAAAATTCTATAGGTTGTAATAGAAAATTATATTCTCAATGTTTAATTGTTTTTTAATCTTTGCAAACAATTCAATGGTTATTCTTTTTACCATATCAAGAGGGGCAAAGATAATTGTCGCCTTAAAAAACATGTAAAATGATAAAACCTTACTTTTATCAGTTCCTTTTCTTCCATTCCAAATATAGCATAAAACATGAATCATTATCCTTTGTGGAGATTTTGAGCTATGGATTTTGTGAAATATTGTTCAGTTTCAAATATAACATGTTTTGCAAATTTTGTATTTAAGGTGATCGGTCTTTGTCCTAAAGCACTGCAGTAATTTAGACCAAAAAAATGAAATCCAAAATTCTATTGGTTCTAATAGAGAATTATATTTTCAATGTTTAATTGTTTTTTAATCTTTGCAAACAATTCAATGGTTATTCTTTATACCATATCAAGAGGGGCAAAGATAATTGTTGCCTTAAAAAACATGTAAAATGATCACTTTTAAAATGATAAAAGTAAGGGAAAAAAATGAAATCCAAAATTCAATAGGTTGTAATAGAGAATTATATTTTCAATGTTTAATTGTTTTTTAATCTTTGCAAACAATTCAATGGTTATTCTTTTTACCGTATCAAGAGGGGCAAAGATAATTGTTGCCTTAAAAAACATTTAAAATGATAACTTTTAAAATGATAAAACCTTACTTTTATCACTACCTTTTCTTCCATTCCAAATATAGCATAAAACATGAATCAAAACTATTCTTTTTACCATATCAAGAGGGGAAAAGATAATTGTTGCCTTAAAAAACATGTAAAATGATAAAACCTTACTTTTATCAATGCCTTTTCTTCCATTCCAAATATAGCATAAAACATGAATCAAAACTTGCTTAGGAACAATGTAAACATTATTTAAAGATTTCAAAATTAGTCTCACAACAAAACTTTTTTCCATTCCAAATATAGCATAAATCATGAATCAAAACTTGCTTAGGAACAATGTAAACATTATTTAAAGATTTCAAAATTAGTCTCACAACAAAACTGGTTTCCAAATTTTGTAAAGGTTTTTGAGCATACAAAAATAGATGAGAGAAGGTTTTTGAGCATACAGTAATAGATGAGAATAGAGACATTGATGTCCATATGTGAGCATATATTTTTTTGTGTTAAAGTGGAGGGTAGTGGCATAGGAAATGGCAGTAGCATCCAGACTTAAAAAAACCCAACATTCAGTTTTATGCCTTATTAGAAGTCATGTGATTGCAGTGATTAGTCCAGTTTCCATCTATAATCATGTCATGTCCTTTCCATTTGTTGTCCGCCGATTGCACACCAGCAGCAGAAATCTTCCGAAAGTTGTCTCCTCACTTGGGAAAGTGGGAGAGGTGTGACCTTGGGTGCAAGCATAGAGCTAGGTACTGTCACCTACTCCTAGCTCTTTCGTTTAGGCTAACTCCTAACGAAGCCAAGGGGGTAGTCCCTAACAAAGAGTTTTCTATGGCTCAATGTTTTAAGTTAATTTTTAGATGTTTTTGGATGTGAATGGGTGTTGTTTAGGAGTTACTGTGATTTAAAATGATTAATATTAGGGGGATGATGATTAATCAAAGCAATCCACTTTGCTAACAAGAGATCACATAGATAAGCAAAGATTCCAAACTTATAACTTAAGAATTCAAATATAATCAATTGAAATGGCCCATAGACAGTTGATCAAGATAGAAAATTAATCAAATATAACAAAGGACCAGTGCCTTATGGATTCAAATAAATGCATGAAATAAAGTCTAGGAATCAAACTAGTGAGTATTAGGTTTTGCAAGTTCTCTTGGTAGATTTTAAAAGTTTTTGATAGTGGTCTTGCTTAGAGTGTCAACAAAAGTTTGTCAAATCCGGGAGACTCTTCTAAGTTCCCTCCTTTGAAGACATGTCGGGCCCGCACAGTATCCCAGGCTGGTATCGCTAAGATTGACCAGCTAGCCGAGAATCTAAGACAGCGGGAGGTTCCTGTGCCTCTACTAGGAAGTACTTTGGAAAAATCCCTACAACACCGGTGCGTTGGTTACGGGTGTTTAAGTATTATTAAATTACTCTTGTAGGGTTTAAAGATCCAGTGCTGTTTCTGGGTATTTCGATCTGGGATCGGTCAAAGCATACTCCGGCAAGGAGGGGAGGGAGTTAATTAATTAAAAAGGGTGCGTGTTGAAGGTTTTATTAAGTTGATTAATTAAGACTCTCCGACAGAGAGCGCTCTTGACCCTGCCTTATGACAGTGGTTCAAGAGACTTAGCTAATCTAGATGAGACTAATGCAGAGATTATGCAAACCTAGGATGCTCTTCGATAGAGAGTGCTCTTGACTTGTGTTTTTGCAAGGTCAAGAGTCTTACTTAAGAGTTAATTGATTAAACAATGTGAATAAAAAGCAAAGATGACTTATTAAACTCTCCGACAGAGAGCACTCTTGATCCACCTTATGGTGTGATTCAAGAGATTTAAGCAGTCGATTTACTTAGAAAGATAAAAAATTTAAAAGAGTAATCCAATTAATTAATGAATTAGAAGTGATGGATTAACAATTAATATTCTAAGCATAAGATGCAAATAATGATGAAGACAAGCAAATCTAACCTAAGCATACACAAGTAAACACAACACAAGCCTCCCCAAATGGGGGAGGATGAGAGTGGGGACTTAAAAACCCCACTCAAACAAAAGTACTTTATTGAAATTATTATAATTTTTCTTTAGGAATTTAATCCCTGAAAGGGATTTTCAAATAAAAGCATACAACTCTACTATCATTAAAATTTGCATAAAAAAAGGAGAGTGATTTACTTTTACTTGAAACTTTTCTTGAACTTTGCAAAAAGGGAAAAGAAGAAGTTTGAATGAGAGCAAAAGTGTAAGGCAAAGAAGGCTGAAAATAAGAAGAAAAGGATAGGAAGAAGGAAGGAAAACAAAGAGAAGGTCAAAAACAAGAAAATGGAAGAATAGGGCAGCCAACTATGAGGCCAAAGGAATATAAAAAATGATGAAAATGGGGCAGTGATGAAGAAGGAAGATGGCTGTCATAAAAATCAAAAAACAGGACAGAAAACAAAAAGGGGAAGAAAAGGCCAAAACCAAGATGGAAGAAGGGCAAAAAACTAGGGCAAAAAGAGGCAAAAAAGAGGCATAAACTAGGGAACACTAGGGCTGTCCAAAAAGAAGAAAATGAGTGGTAAAAAGAGTAAAACGGGGCAGCGATGAAGAAAAGATAAGAAAGGGAAAAACCAAGCAAGGAGGAAAAGGCTAGAAAGCAAGAAAAACAAGGGGATAAAGGAGCAAAGAGAGACCTAGAAGAGGGAATTTCGACAACCAAGAAAGTATTTGAAATTATGGATGGAACCCAAGAGACAGAGCTAGACTCCCAGCTTTCTTTTTGTATTTTGAAGAAGAATATCTTTGTAGGTCCTGCAATGAAAGTGTTAGATTAAAAAGGTTGCTTGAAGCCTGGGATAGAAGCAGCTGAGCTCACACCTTTCTTCAACCTGTGAAGCCTGAAAACACACTACAACTCAACACAGAACGTGAGATCAAAATACATGCTAGTATGCTAAGAAAATTGAATCATGATCAACATTACGTATATACTGATTACTCATGTCCATCAAAATACTAATATACTTCGCATAAACAATCAAGTTTAACTACAAATGATTGTTCTACTGTGACAACAATGGTCCACTTGAGCTAACAAATAAACAATTTAATCTCACATAAGCATTAAAAAAAATAGGGGTTAGAGACAATATCACCTCAACCAATTGCAAAAAACTACCACATCTAAGAGCTCATGGACCTCCAAAGTCTGATCTTTATTAACAAATTAAAGCAAATGCTTGATACAAATTTCTCAGAGTAACTCTGCTACAAAATTCCATCTAAATAGAGCTAAAAGAGCCTCTTTTTAACAAATGAGAGAGTGCTAAAACCCTAAAACCAAAAAACCAACCTTAACCAGCTTAGCCACCTAACAAAGAGCCTAGACCTAAACCGGAGAACCGGGAGTGAGGGGAGACCTCCACCCAGGCAAGGCGCCCCCACTCCAAACCTGTGCACTGAAAACAAGCCAAGGATGAGGCCACACGTGTGAGTTTGGATGTAGGTAAGCTCATCCTTTAGGTTTGGCAGAAGCCTGAGCTAGGTTTGGGAAGCCCACTGATGGTGTAAGCTTCAGTCCTCACCTCAATCAAATCACTGAACCAATGAGAGCTCTCCATCTCATCTTTAGCTGGAGATGACATGTCTGATAACTGATAATAAATTAATTGCTCTCTTAATGATGACTAAAGCTGAGTTATGATAACTCCAATCATCATAAGTGTTCCATGAGATGTCATTTAGCCTTTTATTTTACTGAATTTGGATTAATTTGGAGAGTTTTAGTTTTCTCCAAAATAATCATTTTTTTTAATAAAAATCATTTTTTTTACTAAAAATCAGTTTTTACTCAAAACTGACCTTTTTGAGTAAAAATGCATTATGTGTCTGATTGCTGATTTGAAAGTTGGCTCTGACTGGATGGCTGATCAAGAATGATTTTTGGCTTAAGGTTAGAGCCTTCAATCACTGAATTCTGAGTTCAGATCACGAACGGGTTTTTTCCATTTAATTTATGGAAAAATTAACCCAAAAAACTTAGGAAAAGTAATTAAAAATTTTAAAAAAAAATTCACTGTTCGAAAAAGACTTTTTCAAAAAAAAATTATGTGTCCAAATGACTTAGGACATGACCATGATCTATCTAAATAATGTCTAGTAGGCTTATAACACTCAGTTGGGCTCTAATAACCCCATAATGTCTAGTAGGCTTATAACACTCAGTTGGGCTCTAATAACCCCCCAAGGCCCAGAATTCAACATCGGTCATTCCAGCTTTGGAGGAAGCAGGAGAAAACCTCGTCAATTATACTCGGTTGAAGGCAAAGCATAATTGTCAAGGGAAAAAAACTCCCTGGAATACCCTATTTGGAATTCTACATCTTAGGAGACCGAACCACTCAAAAATATCCTACTAGCACATTTTATTACAAACCCCGCGGGGCCATGGTCAAAATTATTCAAATAAAAAAGTGACTAGCCAATATTGGCTAGACAAGCAGACGGATCAACTAATACACTAGAATCAGACTTTGAACAAGTCTGTCAACCAGCGGCTCCTCAGGTAACCCAACTTATGGTACAAAAAGTTGGATAACACCATTTACAACCATGTCATGTCCTTTGTGTAGTAGAAATTATGAAGATTATACAAATACCATGAAATAGATTTCTAATAGAATTTTAAGGTTTCGTGGATAAGTAATAGATGATGTAGATGATGTCTATCTTTGAATATATAGTGGATAACAATGACATCACAAGGTATTTGGTCCATTGGCAGAGTGACCCATTCCCTAAATGATACAAACATCTAGGGATTGAACACTTTGTCTAATGTTGTGTCAAAAGGCATGTCATTGCAATGTTCAACTTGGTTTGTGTCTGCAACCACGTGCTTTATTTAGTAAGAAGTATGAATATTGTGACTACCATGAAATTACAACTTGCCTACAAATTTTGGAGGCTTCTGTACGTATAGTAACAAACCAGGATCAAGAATTTGGCATTTGATCTGAAGCATATGATTTTTGTTTGTGTTGAAGTGGAAGGGAGTGGAAGTGGTAGTGGTAGTGGCATCACGTGTTATTTGGTTTGTTTTCAGAAAGACCCACTCCCTTAACAACAAATCACTAGTAAGTTCGTTTGCAGTAAGAGCCACTTATTCGTGTCTCTTCTTCATGTGCCTCATCTCCCTTTTGACAAATAGTCAACTTCCTTTGTTCAAATTGAATGCTTCTACATGAATATGTGGACGTTGACACAAAATATTTTGTACATCCATTTTTTTGGAGTGGAACTGAAGAGTGCCTATAAATTGATGAGTTGTACTCACTACCAAATCACTTTCATTTCTTTGCAATATTTGTTGCATTTGGTGTGTAGGTGGAAAAATGGATGGATAGAGGAATTTTTGTAGATACATTTGTTTGGCCATTGGAATACAATTAGTTTGGGGTTTTATTTAGAAATGCATTTGCAATTGACTCAGTTTTAAAATGAGTAGTTCTATTGTTGAAATTTTCAATTTGTTTTTATTTGTTTGCATCCATGATCTTGCTTATTGTATATTTTATATTTATAATAAATCGATTATTAGATTCAATATCTATAACAAAGTGGTTAGATTTGGAGGTTCATGAAAGGCTCAAAGACATTCTAGGAATATGCTTTCTAATTTTTCAAGGTATCTCTTGGTAGATCGGCATTTTTGCTTGCACCCCCAAAACATAAAGACACTTCACCTGTGAAACATGAAAAAGACATCCAATGTATTCAAAGAATGTTGTTCATGAAGGAGTGATATGATTAATTGGTTGTCTTCTAGTATTACATGCTACATGAT
>LPNX010436320.1:51213-53961 GCA_001517045.1 Pseudotsuga menziesii | reverse complement strand
GTTGAGAGCATCGAAACTATAGTCCATTGTTGCCAGAACTTTATGCTTGAGTTTGCATCCCTTTGTCCCTTGGAGCACTGTTGTGTTCTTCCCAAGCTTGCCCATTGTTAGTGAGCTTGCTATCGAAGTGATGGAGGATTGAGGTGGTGGAGGCCCAAGTGGGGGATTCAGTTTCTCCGGTTCGCAGACGTGCCGTCAGAGGTTGTCACTTGTAATCTCTGATTCTGATTAATAGAAATATCTTTTCCTGTCCAGTAATGTGTATTTGAATGAATATTGTTTCCATTGGAATATGTCAAATGCTTTTACATTATTGATTATATATGCTAGAATAGATCTAACACCATGAAATATAGTATGCTTGTATTGTTTACTTGTTGTTGAGGACGTGCTATAACAATTCAAGCTGAAGATTGGAAAGCTCAACGGGGATCTACTTCAACCGTCCGGAATAAGGTACAAGGTTCGATCCTTTAGTGTTAGATTGTTTATTTCTATTGCATATTGGAGAAGATTGATTTCTGGAGTCTAGCTGTCTGTTGTGGTACCCCAAGCCATAGGAATTTATCTCAGTAACAGGCACAACTATTAATCGAGGTAAGGGGTTTTAAACATCGTCTTATAGGTCTCCTCTGTATGTAGTCTTAGATTATACACCTATGGGAAGGGAAGACCATGGATGATCATTGTGCTCATATCTATGATGATTAAAAAATGAGGATTCGTGAAGAATTAAAGGTACATTTCACACAAAAATGGCGTCCTACCAAACTCTATAGCACATTATGTCAAACCCATAAATTTTAGGTAAAGTACATGTGGGTACTGACCAATTTTGGAGTCATTGCGCCCTTTGTGGATGTTCAACCTCCTTGACTTCCTCCGTGTACTCCTCAACCTCCTCTATGAACGCTTCAACCTCCTTAACCTCCTATGTGAACACCTCAACCTCCTCGACCTCTTTTACGGACTTTATGGTGGCCTCTGCAAACTCCTTAACCTCCCCAACTTGCTCTATGAACTCCTTGACCTCCTCGGCCTCCTATGTGAACTACTTGACCTCCTTTGCGACCTCCGTGGTGACCTCTGTGACCTCCTAGATCCACCAACTCTTATGCGAACTTTGTGACCTCTGCAAGCTCTAATGAGAGGGAAGGAGTGTTGGAGCTTGAACTAAATCTTCCCAAAGAAGAGTGTTGGAACCCCTATCAAACTAGACTTTTGGATAGGTATTGGAACCCTGTGACTGTCACCTATCTATGCACGTTTTTGGAATGGTATGCGAACTATCAATAAAACCCGTGCTTAAACCTCTGATCACATTATTATATAGTGCCATTTAATAAGCTTATAAAACCCTCTAATATTTATTAGTAGCTAAGGGTTCATAGTTAGGTTGTATGGGTATAGGTTAAAGGTTCATAGTTAGGGGGAATGGATAGAATTTAATGGTTTACAATTAGGGGGCATGGGTGGAGGTTAGGGGTTCACAACCAGGGCTAGTCCCTAACCCTATAACCCCTAAATAGTTATGATACTATAAGAAAGGATCCTAAGAGAATATGACACAATATAGTAAAAAAATACATATTTATTTTCTATACAATTCATAAATAGATAGGTAGAATTTTAAAATTATATCTATTATATGTAAATAGATATAGAGACTACATTATTTTAAGATTGAGTTGATGTGGTATGGAATTTGTGATAAGGGTTAATGGGCTTATGGGATTATGGGTAGAGACTAGGTCTTCATAGTTATGTTTTTTGTAGAACCCTCCAACCCCTAACCAACTATGATCTTAAAACTTGGAGTTTGCTTAGGGAGTTAGCTAGGGCTGGGGATAGGGATAAGGGGTTTAGGGGTATGTATTTAGGGATAAGGGGACAAAGGGTATGTACCTAGAGATACAGGTTTGGGATTAAGGGGTATGTTTTTCACTTATATGCATGCATGGGTTAGGCCCATGCATGTGATCCCATGGACAATGTGCAAAACCCCAATTTATCATACATTTCCTACATAGAGAATCATTGGCCCACAAGTACCTTGTAAGAAAAAAACTTGAAATGACGACGATAAAAACTTCGTAGACAAATATTCCCTATTTATGTCACATGTGATTCCACATTGTCCCATAGTTAAGCTACAAAGACAAATCTCATGACTTAAATTGGTTTACATAAATAAATTATGATAAAAATTTGATTTTTGGACTATGCTTTGTTAAACTTTAGAAGGGACCATTTGAAGAATGGTGAAAAATATAAAAACAAATGGTGCTTTGTGGATTGAGTTATGCTAGTTGGATTGTTTAACCTTTAATAAATACATAAATTGGTTTTTAAATATTCTTTTAATAATATGGATTCAAGTAAAATGATACGTATTTGGTGTTGTAACCTTAAGGATATAAAGAACCAATATATAAAAATTAACAATTAGAAAAATGAGATTATTTTCAAATCTACACGTCACTGAAAGCAACCCTATGGCTTCTACTTGTGGATGGAACAATTGGATGTAAGCTTGAGCTTCATCCAAATCCATGAAGCCCATTTTTGTTAACTCAATGGATTATTACACAATACATAGTGAATTTTCACACCCCTATGTTAGTATGAAATTTTAAGTTAGATGATGGTATTATAAGTTTGGTATTATGCATTCTTTTCAAGTTAGTAAATTATGAGCATATTGAAGAAGTTACAATTTTTTGGATCATTTATATTTCATTTGTTAGT
>LPNX010436320.1:3713-46213 GCA_001517045.1 Pseudotsuga menziesii | reverse complement strand
GTTTATGCAGCCATACATGGAAAATAACAACATGTACATCAAAATGTAATTTGAAAAATAACAGATTTAGAGTGATTGATTAATATGCTTTCCTTCTTGTCTTTTAAACCATATGCTCAATCGATTTCCCTTTTTGTAAGATTTGTATCTCCATTGCAATGTGCTGCTTTTACCAATAAAGCCACACCTTCCTATGATATTCCATGACCTGATTGTTTACATCATTCAATCCATACCTTCATCCATTCAATATTGTTTTTGATGTATAAATGAATTGAATCCCACTACCGACCAATTGCTTGATGACAATAAACATTAAAATTCAAGATAGATGCAAATTTTCTGAACAAAGTATAAGCTCTTAATTGATGCAATAAATTGAATATGCAATTAGAATATGTATGATATAATTAAAATCCACTAGCTAATAATTACCTTTCGCCTTCATCGATCTTCCTTTCCCCTTCAGCTACTCCCCTTCAAAATTGTTATTGGAGTCGGGATCACAAATGCGACGTAAATTGATATTTGACGCTAACTTAGGAAGATATTCACTAACATACAACATGTTTTGGTATACCATATATCCTTCCATTATAGAACCCTCAGCACATTCTCGTTGTCTCACCAAACCCTTCATAAATTTCAAGTGCCTCTCAACTATCCACATGGACCTTGAGTGCATAGGTCCACAATTCAATTTTCTCAACTTGGTGTATGAGGTAGTGTTACCGTGCATTAAAAAATGTCGAAGGTAGATGCTTCTACATTTCACACATGAGATGATGAATTTCTCTCCTCCAATAATTTTATATATTTTTTATGGATTTGTTTAGATGTCAACCATCTACAAGTGACACAAACCAATAATGATAATTAACAAAAAAAATTAAATTATATAATATGAATTAGTGCACAAAAAAACAATATAAATTATACGAATAATTAAAGAAACACTAAGCACGAGCAACTAATCACCAGTTACCTCATGTATTTTCCAAGATTATATATAACTTGTTTGACATTGTTGTCGAAGTTATCTGGGAGAGAGAGAGAGGTAGAACATACTGTACCAATATACAAACCACATCATTTTTTAAACAAAGAGTATACAAACAAGAAAACAAATTTATGCAATAAAATGAAGAAAACAAAGTTTATATGGACATAACAATAATAATTACCTTGATGAAGACGCGTTAATCATGCATTTTGACCCCCGAAAAACACCTTTTCTTGTTATGATATTCTTCAAGTCCACACAAAATCTAGTGGGAAATTTATTTTTCCGCTTTACTTCTTTAGCAACATTACTTTGCTGCTCCGTAAACATCCATGGAATTGAGTTTATATTAATTTGGTCTCCATTCATATGAAATTGAATGATGTATTTCATTGCATGGTTGTCTTCTTGAATTTCTTTGCAAACTTTTACAATTTTATCTTTCTCACTCCTTAGCTCCAGTAGTCGCCATAATGTTTCAGTCACATTCTTTCCAATATGAATTGTATCAAACATATAAGCAATTTCTAGGTGCTCATAGTAGGGAAATCTATTGAATTGTATAGGATAACTTTTCATTCCTTGTGGAATCCCATTAATTCCTTCATGATCACGAAGGACATCATGAATATTAGCTTATCATGATCCATACGTACCATCTTGATGATTTCTATTGTATTGCATCTTCCAAATGTGATGTGTCATTCTCTGTGGTTTTAATGCAATCTCTTACTTCTCATTGAAAATATTTTTTTGGTTGTTCTATACCTGTGATTCTTAGAGATAAAATTCCTATACTCATCAAACACCTCCTTTCTTAAGCTTTTTGAGCGATGAGATTTGATCTTAGGACCACAAACTGGACATGCAAATTTACCCTTTGTCTAAAGACCCACAATATATAGATATGGAATATCTATGTCAATTATAATTATATATAAAATATATTAACTATAATTAAATGCAATTAAAGTGGAACTTAAAAATATAAACCACAAAAATGGGTTAACCCTGGTGCATCATGTATTGTCCATACAACCATTGCATGGAATTGAAATTGCCTTTGTTATATTGGTCTAGATATGTCATAGATAATGATTCTATTCCATAACTTCAGTATCTCGTCTATTAGAGGTTCGATATATACATTCATATCTTTGACTTGAAACTTACCTGATTGATTTGAAGTACATATAAAATATATAATTATGAGAACCATTAAGATATATATACCATGCACAAGAGAAAAAATATATATATATATATATATATATATATATATATATATATATATATATGACATTAGGAGACATAATACGACAAATGAGATGCCACAACTACATTAGAAATAAAACAGTTGTAGACACAAAATACTTGGAATAATCATCGACAACATTATATGCTCTCTCTTTATTGACAACCATGCATGAATGTTATTGTTGATTAAAAAAAATAGGCCACACCATGTAAATGGATTTCATCTATGAAAACGGATTAACACCATCTATTGTCAAATACATTTTAATATTACGGGGTTCTTCTTTAAAGTGAGACCACTTTTCCTCCATATCTCTAAATGCAGAACCATCTGTAGGAATTCGAATAACATCATCTTGACTTTTGTTCCTGGCATGGTAATCCATTAATTGCGCTATGTTATTGCACCTGAATAGCCATTGCAAACATGGAATGATGAGGATATAATGAAGAACCTTGTGAGGCACCTTTTTTGTTACTTGATTTGTTCGATATCTACTTATATGACATTCCAGACATTCTGTTGCAAATTCATGTTGATTATAATATATAACATGGTCATCAGGGCATGCATGAATTGCTTCATAATGCATTCCAATCTCTTTCATGATGGAAGATAAATATCGATATGTGCGAGGTAAAATATTTTAATGGTGGTAAAAAAAATTCAGCTATCAAGCTACATCAAATAAAAATAAAAATAGAGTTAATATAAGATATAAATAATATTAACGAAACACACTTCATCTGTATTAATTTGAATTATGAATTAGCAATACAATTATTTGAGGAATAAAGATAAACTTTATCACGGTCATATATATGTGATGGATTATTTTACATACCTTAGCATCTATGTGATTGATATGTTTGAAAGACCATTCATAAGGGTTTTTTTGGATCCTTCATAAAGGGATACGTATGCCTTATCGAGAAGAGGTATATCGTGAACATCATCAAAGTAATCAATATTTTCATTATCAGCGTCATCGTCAGCATCCATTCTAACATTAAATGAATCATGGATCAATGAATTTGTACCATCATCTTCAACTACGTTATCAGTATGATCATCTTCTTCGATATGATCATTCACTTGTTCTCCATTAAACATAGACCCTCCTTGATCCTCCGATACTTGTTCTGAAATAAATTCCTCTAGACGATATGTCATAGGATGTCTTCCCTTTATAAATACATGAATACATCAATAGATATAATTTAATATAGGAAATATTAAAATAATACATACATTTACCAAAGCAAAAAATATAAAAACTTTATAATGCTAAACCTACAAATGGACGATATTCATCCCCCCCCTCAACGTGTCCATGTTCCCTACAATGTTTTGTGGTTGTTGTGATCAATATTATCCTCCTCTTAAATACCCTACATTTAATAAATGGACAACAACATTTCCCATCACCCCTTCGTTTCGCTGCATCCCATAGTCTAGCAAGCAATTGTTGATTTTCTTTGTTTTGATCAAGAATATTGCTATTTGACATTTTGTCACAAACTTCGTGAATGAATACTATCGACAATCTTAAAAAATCAAGTTCCACGCATCACAATTTTCTCAAACGGTGGTTTGTCGAAGAATAAAAAAATCCCGCAAACAGTCTGTTGAAGAAAAAAAATCCCCAAACCGACCGTTGAAGAATAAAACAATTCCTTAAACCATCTGTCGAGGAATAACTAATTTTCGCAAACCGTCCGTCGCTTCTATAGAAAACATGTCAGAATGTTTAAAAATGTTTATATTTATAATTTCACAGTCATCGAATATCCGACGATATGAACCAGAGATGATTTTAAGGAACCATACTTATTTAAAAGTGCATAAATGTTGGCGAATATTACCAATCCTTAAAACACCAACTATAAAATGATTGGCGATATTTTTCAAAAAACATTTTAATTTCCAAGGATTTTAGATCGTTTATATAATAATTTGGCGATTTTTACGGTGAAAAATGTTTACCCCATCAATATTGGGCGAAATAGGGCTTCAAAAAATGCAAAATGGCGAATCTTTTTTGGGAGAAAAACATGGAAAAATAGCCCACTGGGCTAAAATTCGCCCCTAAAATTATCCCTGATATGAACCTACTCACCATTGGAAATATACCTTATACTATTTAAAATATGCCTTTATACTATTTGAAAAAAATATCCTGAGCTCGTCGAAATTTCAACGAACATCCATTGACTAGTCTTTGCAAATTTGACGAACCTCCCTTCACTTGTCGTAAAAAATATGAGGAACTATTGTCAGTTAAGCAACAATAATACTTGTCAAAAAACCTACGAGGATGAAATTCGAAAAACCGACGATGCTGTAAGACGAAAAAAAGAAATATGAAGGTACAGTACTTTTCATCATTGAAATCCGACAAAAAACGTACTTTACGTCGAATTCTGTCGTAGGATTTTGGGCCCAAATCATGTTGTGTTAGGACTCTACGCCCTTTACATGTACCCAGGACTCCACACCTTGATCCATTCAATAGATCCAAGATTCCAAACCTTGAACTTTCATGGATTTAGGATTTCGTACCCTAACCTCCATGAATTTTCATCTATTTTGTCTTGAAACTTCACGTTTCCTTCAAGGTACTGATTTATTATATCATACCAATATGATGGTCCATTCGCAAGGTCATGTTCCCTAGACCAACACAAATCACAGTCTCATATATTAACAACGTCATATAAAATTCATAATGAAATTAACTTAATCATATTTTACCCATATGTATATATAACTTCCACAGTCATTTAGTTCTTGAGGAAATTGTTTCTATAGTAATTTCTAATCCAAGCATCCGTGATGGAAAGTAATCAATTTCCCTTCCAAATAATTCTCATTACAAGAACCACTTATACTATGAAATGAGAACTCGACACAGTTCTCGTTTTTCTCTCTCCTAATTTTAGTAGCTATTATTACCTCTGTTTCAAAAAGGGTTGATACCAGTATCACACATTTTCATTTTGAGGCATTTTTTTTGGGCCTTCGAATCATCTTTGTCATAAAGTATTTTTAATTTATATTTTCAAGTGTGTTTTTTAGAAATTTAACAAAATAACATACATTTAGAAGCAAGTTATAATGAAAAACATATACATTTTGCAATTTTTTCTTTAAAATAAGACATTTTTAAGGACAAAATAAGACATTTTTACTCACAATTTTGTAAAAAAATCTAGAAAATAAAAACATTTAAAACCATTTTCAATGGATTTTCATAGATATTTTGTATAAAAACGATACTATTTTATATCATTTTCCAAAAAGTGACGATTCACATAACTTCAAGAAAAACTATACCACATATTTGTAAATAACATATTAAAAACATTATATATAAAAATTTTATTTCTAAAATAAAGTCTGAAAGTCAAAACATTACTAATATATCTTATCAAAAAGTTGTCAAATTTAACATTTTCTTCAAGACATGAAACTAATAAATAATACCAGGTCGACCAAATTCTTCATCGAAATTGGATTTTTCTGAGCTTGGCTTCTGTCAGGAACATCAATGTCCTCTTCCATTGGGTCTTCTATGTCTGCAAGATGCCCAAAGTGCTCCTTTCCAAGCATCCCTCCTAATGGGCTTTGAGGGTATTACATTAAAAAAAATTAACGCCCCCTAACCCCTACGACTCCCCAACCCCCTTTCGCCCCCCACCCACACATTAAATTTTAAAAAAATAACAAAATTTTAAAACCCCCTAACCCTTACATCAACATTACTTAAAAAACAACTAAAAAAATTAAACCACCCCCCCCACATTACATTTAATAAAATAAAAATAAAAAATAAAAAATAAAATCCCATAACTCCCCACAACATTACATTAAACACCCCCCTGCCTAACCCCCTAAACCACCCTCACAACATTACATTAAAAAAACATTTAAAAAAAAAACCCCTAACCCCTAAACTCCACCCCACCCATACAACATTACATTACAAAAATATAAATAATTTTTTGTATAAACCCTCCCCCTAACCCCCACAACATCAAATTTAAAACAATATTAAAAAATATATTTTTAACCCCCTAAACGCCCTCCTAAACATTATATTTCAAAAAAATTATAAAAAAACTCTCACCCCTCCCTTCTCCTTCCTCCCTGTAGAAATTCTAAAGCCTTGATGGCATAAGGAATTTCATAAACAAGCTAAGGATCTAGGCACACAATTAACCTCACAGAGAATTGTAGAGAATTGGCATAAGGAGAGAAGAAGAATATTTAATGAACACACATTAATGAATGATCAATAAATGATAATTGATATTATTACATAGGCAATACATCCTTATAAAAAAAAATAGAGTTGCTAGAAGACAACTCAAGCTAACTCATAAAGCAGGCTTACTAATTATGATAAACCCCATAGTTGGCTAAAGCACTTTCCCAATCTATCAAGCACCTCACGAATTAGCAATAGCATGTGTGAGTGATGATGAGTGAAGAAAAAACTTGCTAATCCTAGAATATGGAGATAAAGTAATGGAGGATGGGTTGGCAACAAAAGCTTCTAGTTTCCTAGTTAACTAGCTTTACCTTATCCACATAAAAGCAGGATAAAGCAGATAAAGCAGAATAAAGAAGAATCTATTGTAAAGCGCAGTTAACAATTCTGGATGGCCATAAAGTGGTCAAGATCAACCAGAATAAAAAATAAATCACTCATGGGGTATAGATGGAAAGTGTTGACTTTAAGGTGCAAGTGGACGCCAACTATCTAAGCTGGTGGGTAGGAAATTAATCAAATAATGATTAATTATTTTATGAGTGGGTTTATGAAATTCCAATACCCCCCTTTAAGCCTAACGTTATGATGATATCTCTGAACTAATCAGAAATATATATGCTTATAGGGCCCAACAGCAAGGCTATGGTCACCCTTTTATAATTTGTCTTGTCCAAAGAAATGAGGAAAGAGGCAAAACCACAAGGGGAGAATCCTCCCTCAAGAAAGGACATGAAAAGCAATACCAAAAAAATGTTGAACTGTTGGTGTTACTGTTGCTCCAAACTAAATGCTGATGTCTGAAGGAATCTTCTTCTTGGGAAGAAGATAAATCTGCTCACCTGGATAAAAAATAGAAACAACTGCAAGATGGATACTAGGACCATGTAGAACAACTGAGATCCAATGATGTGAAGGAAATTATGAAGGATCTTGAGACTTGTAATCATCTCCAAGATGATGAGATGACTTGAAATTCAAACCAGTAGAGATGAAGTGAGCTCCAGTTAGGTGAAATAATTGTCCAAGCGAATGTATAACGTCTCCATCTTCATTTACACATAGAGGATGTGTGCAAGTGATCATGTAGGAACATAGAGAAAGAATATGATCAAAGAGTGTGAATGCATGGGCTCCATGGGTTGATTTAGCTTGCAAAGAATCCAAGAGATCACATATAATCACAATAGTAGACTCATGGGAATATACTGGTAAAGAATCCTCTGTGGTAGAAGAATGTAAGGAGGAAGGATAATGATGTTCAAAATCTTCAAGGGGGCTCTGAGAATGAGTGCCAAGAACAAAGGAGGAGTTGTTGAAGCGCATGGAATCAAGTATGGTAAGTGGAAAGACACTAAAAACACTTGACTTGGCTAAGCAAACATCCTGGAATTCACTGGGTTTGGCTCTTCAATATTTGCTTCTTGATTGAAAGAGGAAGCATTCGAATCAAAGAGAGTAGTAGTAACAGGAACTGTATGATAAAATTATTCTTCATGATCATCTTCATCAGATACTGTAGAGGCCGAGACATCTTGAGAGAGAGAAATCATTGAGGAGCTAGAGGCACTCTCCACATAGTTAGTAGAATCCTCATTGTCCTTTCCCAAAACTCTATCCAATGTTGTCCAGAGATCCTTTGGGTAATCAATAGGATCAATAAGGTAGTGCATCCTTGGAGAGATAGCTAGACAAATAGCTCCAATTGCTCTATCACAGTCATTCAACTAGTCACTTGGCTCTTCATAAGAATCTTCACCAGCTCCAATAGATATCTCATAGAGACCTTGTCTCTTTATATATGAAATCATCTTCAATTTCCACTCTGAATAGCTTGTGAATGGAAAAATAAGAGGAACTGATACACTTGAATCCATTCGAAGTTGAACCTGCAAATATTAAAAGGAGGATTAATTAATAAACTCTCAAAGATCTGCTATCATGTAGAGCTTTGATATCCCCATCTCTGATACCATGTAGAAATTCTAAAGCCTTGATGGCATAAGGAATTCATAAACAAGCTAAGGATCTAGGCACACAATTAACCTCACGGAGAATTGTAGGGAATTAGCATAAGGAGAGAAGAAGAAGAATTAATGAGCACACATTAATGAATGATCAATAAATGATAATTGATATTATTACATAGTTAATACATCCTTATAAAGGAAAATAGAGTTGCTAGAAGACAACTCAAGCTAGCTCATAAAGCAGGCTTACTAATTATGATAAACCCCATAGTTGGCTAAAGCACTTTCCCAATCTATCAAGCACCTCATGAATTAGCAATAGCATGTGTGAGTGATGATGAGTGAAGGAAATACTTGATAATCCTAGAATATGGAGAGAAAATAATGGAGGATGGGTTGGCAACAAAAGCTGTCAGTCTCCTAGTTGACTAGCTTTACCTTATCCATAGAAAAGCAGGCCCAAAGCAGAATAAAGTAGAATCTGTTGTAAAGCGTAGTTACCAATTCTGGATGGCCATAAAGTGGTCAATATCAACCCAGAATTAGAAATAAATCACTCCTGGGGTATATATGGCAAGTGTTGACTTTAAGGTGCAAGTGGATGCCAACTATCTAAGCTAGTGGGTAGGAAATTAATCAAATAATGATTAATTATTTTATGAGTGGGTGTATGATATTCCAACACTCCCTTCCCCATGTCCCTCCTCCACCCTCATCCCCTTCCTCCTCCCCACGCCCTCCTCCCTACTGGAAATGTCCCCGACCTGTTGTTGCAAGAGAAACTAAAGTTATTTTTGCAATTGGAAATAATTTATGCCAAACTTTCCAAATTAAAAAGTTGTAAATTATTGGGTTGCCACATCTTCATCTCCTCTCTTGTGGCTTTTCAATTGTAATAATATGCATGAGGGATTGCATCTTTTCAATTGTTCACATCATGTTAATGTTAGTCATAAAGGGGTTGGGACCTTTGTCAATGATCCAAATTTTGAGTGATCTACATCCTTTTTGGAGTTTCCTTGTGAAGATTAATTTGGTATCAATCTTGGCCTTTGGAATTGTTATTTTTCCATTTTTCATCTTTTGAGATACCTGATTCTTTGGGAAAGCATCCTTCATATGGCATGCATATTAAGAAACTCTACGCGTAAAAGTTGAAATTTTGGAATATAAAACCTAATTCATATTAACATTAGACAACAACATAGGTAGTTATTCCCTTTCAGACCTGGTTTGCTTTGGACTTAAATTTGTAGAATTGACATAAAGATAGGAAGATACCATTAAAACTAATTTTAAAATCCAGTTAATTTGGTCATGTACTAGAGTTGATGATAACACAAGGGTATTGTCATTTGTTGTGGACAATTATTACAAACTTTGCACAATGTCATATAACTTATTTGCCATACAAAATATCACTGAACTAATATACATTCACATGTTCATAGAACCATAATATGATTAAGGAGATTAAGGGGAAATGGTCTACTCACATATTAATTGCACAATTATCTTTTGGATGTATTAAATACGATTTTGACCATGATCCACTAATCGTTAAGCTATAATTTCCTATGCTTTGAAATATTATCCAATATTGCACAAATGTTATAACTTACCCAACACACTCATTCCAGCCGCAGAGAGTTCGCATTTATTCTGGTTCCGCACTCAACTTAATTTTAGGTGATGTATTGAAGCATGCTTCTTATTGATTCACTGAGTTTACTATCCATGAAATAGTGATTTAATGATTTAATGAATCATCTGGTTATTCCATTTACCCTGCAAAACAAAATATATAATTATCAATAATGTAAATAAATAAAAATAAATAATTTATCAACTTTATATAATTTATTATATGTATATATAGAAAGCTTATTATTATTTTACACCAGATCATTGCCAGCTACACGATCGAAGGAAATTATTCTACCTAACTCAGCTTTATCGATCGGTTCAACTGACGAACAAACACACAAAAGGATTACAATGCTTATTTAAGGAGTTTGTTCTTATCTTTAATGAAAAACTGTTATGAGGAATCCGAGGAATAATCTCGGTTATGCCTATATAACGATGAACTCTATGTGTAAACGGACAATTTTGATAATACAAGAAATTTATCGTTTTACTCGACTTTTATTCTTGGTTTTAACTGTAACGCGTTTTAATCTGGCGTGAATCCCAACTCATAATCTAGGTCAGTTTGGGCCCCTGCACCTAGGTTGTGAAGCTTATGTTTTCTTGGTTTTAATTTATTTATATCGCTTATTTCCATTCTAGCCTGCACTCTTGAATAAAATTTAGATATGCATTTGTTTCGAGTATTTCCAACATTTCTATACCGAGATCTTAGAACAAATATTTTTATTCCAAATTCTTGGGTTAAAGACTACGCTTAACATATTCAGAATATGCATCCTTCGTTCATGTACAGATAAAGCTTAATAATGAAAATATTATCTTTTTGAAATAGTCGTTTTGAATTATGACCGCTCCTTTCCAATTCCTATTTATTATCTACCATTCAAATTGCTTTGGACAATAACTCAAAAATCTCTTTAAAAATTTATCATTTTACTCTATATTGAATTGCTTAGTTAACATTGCAGGTTCATTTTTCTGGAAGAACAGTTTCTTTGGAGTGTAGATAGATCTCCTTTCAATCCCATCACAATTTCATTATAATTTCATTTAAATAATGACAACATATATATAATGAGGAAGGGAAGAGGGGAGGGGGCAGAGCTCCGCTCCCTCCTCCCTCCTACCTGTTCCAGCTTTTTCATTAGTATTAGCATTTGGAACAACATGACATGTAGAGAAGACCCGTCGATGTTTCCATGGAACGGGATTATTGAAAGCCCTGCATTAATTTCGCATCTCAACACTAAATAAAGCTTACTTGTTGGCACCGAATGGAATCCTAGAAGAATAGCTGCAATAGTTGAACTACATAAGACCAAAACCAGTCGCTTGTGATCTCTGCCAGTCCATGCTTGGACGCAACAACCGCACCAAAAACAACAGTCGGCCCAGTCTCAGGCTATTATATCGTGCGTGCTAGTATAGCCAAAATGAAAACACTCAAATAAATCCTGCCACTCTCACTTTTGTAGCTTACTGGTGGTTGATAATGTCCATCTTCGTATATCCAACCATAAACCAAGCTTCAAATTTCCATATGCATTGTGATCCAAAAGATGAATGATAATTCAATGGCCTGAAAATAAAACAATTAAATAAATCAAAACTAAAAAAAATATAGAGTAGCTGCGGAATCTATGATTTTGTAGATGCTCTTATACAATGTATAAAAAATGATAAGATCTAATTAAGGAAATAACGGCAACTTGTATATGCGTTGCCATAGAAATTGGTATATATACACAATCAAATCTAAAACTTATTTACAAGTGCATTGTTCAAAAGGCTGTGTCATTAATACGGTGGAACCCCCGACCTTATCCAAAAGCATATATGAAAAAATAGCTGAAATAAAATTTAGTTCAGAACATCTTGAACATTAAGTGATAACCCGTTACATATGTAGACAAGAACAAGTAATAGTACCATGTTCATAGTTACTACACGAGAGACTATTTGGCGTCCCATGATGTTTAACCAGGAAATCAGTAGGTTCAGTGTACAAAGGTTCATTGTTGGCTATCTCCACTTACTAATATATTAATTTTTTATATAGAAAGCATTTTTTTTTAAAGATATTAGAAAAAATAATTATGTGGATAGATATTTAGATATTTATGTCCATAGGTATTTAGATATTATCTCGGATTTTAGACTTGCTTGACCCTTTCATTATCGTGCTAACAAGTGTATAGCACGATTTCATTACATGGTAGTTGTATAAACGTTTTTATTTGAGATTTGGGGTGGACTATAGCCTATGATTTTTCATATAAGGGCTAGTATGAGACAAGTATACTCTCGAGATTGATTAGTTCAAAATTCAAAATAAGCAATTATAAAAAAAAAAAATATAAAAAATAACTCGTAGCTAACTTATGAATGGATAGCTGGTAGGGATAACATGTTATGAATAATGGATATAAAATTATATATTTTAGCCTTTGTTTAATAGCCAGCTATCTTTACAAAACTAAGTGGTTGGTTGTGCCTATCGGCATTCACTGACAACTTTACTTGTGGCTGTGCTAGTATACATATTAGAAAAATTAATATACAA
Source organism: Pseudotsuga menziesii (assembly GCA_001517045.1). Taxonomy (NCBI): domain Eukaryota; kingdom Viridiplantae; phylum Streptophyta; class Pinopsida; order Pinales; family Pinaceae; genus Pseudotsuga; species Pseudotsuga menziesii. The sequence continues at coordinate 33,493 of LPNX010436320.1, read as the reverse complement.
ATTACAGACGATTCTCGTGGCATCCTACTAAAATACTTGAACTTTATACACTTGTATAATGAATTTAAAAGATTAGTAAAACCATAAATTGATTGCACATTATTGTTTAGATATATCAGCCATGCAGATTTCAAGTTCCAAGGAAGAAACATTTGGATGAAAATTGGAGAAATTGAAGGAAACTCTCAAAGAAGTTACATAACATCATGGATTCAAAATGTCTTCTTACAACATTATTTATGTCGAAAGACACAATGGGGTATGGTGATTATAGTGATATATATTGATGGCATTTTTATAGGTAAAAGTAAAGTTATGCTTATCTTTTAACACAATAGATGTAGGTCATTTGCATTATTCATTATAAAGTTTGAAAAATAGATAATTATATTGTTTTATTCACACACAAAATATGTTAAAAGTTAGCTACACAAGTTTAAGATGACAAATTGTAAGATCTAATTTATACCTAAAAAATTTGATAAAACTTTTAGTCAAAACTAATTCAAAGGAAAGTGACAAATCAATCTACAAGAAACTAGTGGATACCTTGATCGATTATTCCCACAAAACCTTAGTTCAGTTGTGCATTTATAATTTAGAGGAGGGACGAGGCGATGTTTTAAATTTTGTAAATGTAATGTTGTTGGGGGGTTTAAGGGGTTAGAGGGGTGTTTAATTTTTTTTTTAATGTAATATAATGGGGGGTCATGGGGTTAGGGGTTTAAGTTTTTTTTATTCGATCCAGTCGTTCAACTGCAGAAAATATAAATTCTAATGGGGTGTCAGAATCCATGGATGAGTTTGAATAATTTCACATGAAACATTTTAGATGTTTTTTATTAGTATGATGTTTGTAATTGAAACTCTAAAGGAAATTTTGATCATTTTTATGAATAATTTGTTCTTGTAGGGTGTAATATATGATTCCATTATGGATCACATCATAATTTATTTGTTTTTTAAATGGTTAGAGTGGTGAAATTATTTATGAAATATTTGTTTTTGTTTAATATGCAAGTTTCAAAACAGTTGTAATTTATCTCTTGAAGGAAAAATTATTTTTTCCGATTTAGGGGTTGATTTCAAAGTTTTTGTAAACAACAATATGACATGTTTAAGCCATGTCACTATTTTTTACAACAAAAAAAAAACAACGTGTATACTGGTATCAACACTTTTTTATTTGGGGGTGTTTTTGGTGTTTTTATGCAAAAATCATCATTTTTATGGCTAGAGTTCTCGTTCTTAGTATAAAGTTCTCGTTTCATAGTATAAGTGGTTCAAAGTTAAGTATACATAATCATATGAATCAATTACCATTAATCACATCATAATTCATCATTAACTCCAACCAATAATGACCAACCCTATGTCCATATATCACAATCATAGTCCATGATCCATCTCAACCCTATGTCATAAGTCAAATGCAGAATGATAAACATTTGTATAACATGAACATAACAAAAAATCAGTCTAACACATAATCATAAATACAACCATATATATGTAAGCACTCACTAGTTATATGAGCCAAACCAGGTTTGTAGCATATGTATATACACCACTCTGACACATATAACACATACATTGATTCATCAAAAGAACCTTTTTGGGTGTCATAGGCTAGACTATCCAAAATGGGACACTACACTAATCATCAGGTTGTAATATTTGCATAAACATTGAAGTAATCTCTTTGATAAGTTTTTCATATTTTACTTACTAGGTAGCATAATATTCAACTTATGTTATATTGCTCCTAACAATAGAATTTGTTGACTTCACATGTAGGTTTACAATGGATAATTCAGCTTTTGGACTCTCTACTTGATAAAGCAAGAAGCCATACTTGGCTATCAAGGACTAACACAAGAGATTGAATTTTCCTTCCCCACCCTCTTACTCCCTCTTACTCTTTGATCCCGAAAAACTATTTTGTTTCCTCATGGCCCCATGGCCCTATTGCCCTTCATTTTCATTTTAAGTCACATAGGCATTACTCAATAGTCAAAGTGCTTAATTCCTCAAATTTCAGCCACTAAGTTTTATGTTTTAAGGTTCTTCGCCATAAGTATTAAATCCATAGTTTAACTAATAATCCTACAAATTAATTTATCCACAAAACAACCACGCTAATACCCTTTTAGGGCACCATTTAACATCATTTTAATTTTGTATATTGCATATTTTTTATAATCTTTTACTTGCTGGTTATTAAAAAGAATATTGTGGGATAATAGTTTTTATTTCAGATCTAAATTCAACTCACTTGTAACTCACTTTTCATATTTTTAGATGGGTAAAACTATAATTTCTTAAAAGGGATGTTTAATTCTTTATCGTCCAAATACTTTAAAGAGTGATTTCAAAATTTTGTTATAAATCTTAAATGGGTTTATTGCTGCAATTTTCCTTCACTTTTATTTCAGATTTAAAACTTTCATATGTTATTGGAATGATAAACACACATGTTGTGCCACACTTTGTGAGGCACCCTTGTCACAATTATTTATTTATTTATTTATTTTTTGCTTTAAGAAAGATGCGAGCCAGAGTATTGAGGCCTATCTTTGTTGCTTTTAGGCATCCCATTTTAAAAGAACAGATGAATGTGATTATCAACGATATGCCAATGTTGTTACTGTTATGCCAATACCATGATGATGATGGTATATAATGATGTATTAGATGCTTCTAAATGTTTACTTGATGTATTAATTGTATGATGAGTATAGTTAGTAGTATCTCTCTTTCAAGTTGATGAGGGTAGTAGATCCTTGATTTACTTATGTACCATTGATCCTGGGTAATATTTAAATGTTTTTCAATAACTTGCACCCCCTTCTCTAGGTCCAAATTATGGCCACCCATCCATCCGCTTTGCTCCATGAATCTGGTCTACATCCTTGGTCTATGGTTGATGAAATTGAGCTCTTGATATACCCTTTGTGCCCCTTTCACCTTGAAGGAATCCTAGTTTTCCATAGTGTCTCAAGCAATGTTGTGTTGCAACAATTTTTTTCTAACAGCATATGTTTGTTCGCTTATAAAACCCTATGGGGCGACTATGTAAAGGGAGGTGAATTTTTGTGGAGCAATTATCTTCCAAGACTATTAGCATGAGAGCCCATACCCCTCCTATGCTCGAAAAATAAATGAGGGTATGTCAAGAAGCTTCTAGTCCAAGACTCCTTGTACTTGTAAAGTCAAAGTCAAAAGTTGAAGACCAAGTTAAATAAAAAAAATCAAGGAAAATGAGGAAGCAAGTAAAAAGCTTGCCAATGAATAAGACCTCCAAATAAAATCAAAGGCCAAGGTCTCTAGAAACAAAAGAAGTACAAGATTGAAAAGTCCAAGAAAACAAATGAAGAGTAGTCCAATAAGACCAAGTCCAGAAAGGAGCTAAATCAAAAAGTCAAATTCAAATAGGGGGAAGTCTGATTGTTGATGGTTAGGTGGTAGATTATGTCACTACACAATCATCCATTTGTGAGACACATCCCTAGTGTTTTCCTAAGTGATGAAAATCATAGAGACCCCTTCTTCCTACATCTTAAAATAACCTAGTCACCTTAGACCATTAATAAATTCACTTGGCTAACCATGGTCTCTCCATCTAACTCACCCCCATTGAAGAAACTAGTCCTTCCAAGTACTTGAATGTTGTCATAGGATTTGGTTAGTAGGTAAATATTGCTTAACATAAACTTGTTTAAAGATAATTTGGGTGTAGGTATGTAAGCATGTATACATGACTATTATAGGATGACTCAAAATTTATATTTAATGACATTTGAAATGTATGGGTCCACATAGACACCATTTTCTACCGGTCCATCAAGGAAAAATATCATTCTAGTACATCTTCATCAATGCCACAGAGAATTTACTAGGTTAATCTTCAGATTATCAAAGTTCATAGAGCCAGTGTGTAAGCCTTCTGTTAAAATTCCATATGCTAAGCTATATTATCGACATTTAATTTCAATTTCATAACAAAAGCATATAGACAGGATCACTGAAAGAAACAATATCACAAGAACAACACAGATTTATCCTGGGAAAACCCTAAAGGTAAAAACCCAGCAAAAGCTTCCTTAATATAGATGCCCCGAAAAGATAAAAGGTAAAACCAAAAGACTGATCCTCCTCCTTCTCTAGCTACATCTATTTCTCTCTCTCTCTCTCTAGTGTGCTACACAAGTGAGTGTGAGTGTGTTCAAATGAGAAGCACCTCACCTCTATTTATATTCTTTCGTTCACTTAATATTTAATTCAGTTATGTAGGCTTGATTAATCCTAATTTAATTATGTAGGCTCGAGTAACCACAACTGGGGTACTAATGACCTGACTTACAACGGAGGGGACTTTCTCGTGACTCTTTATTAATTCTCCCAATTAGGAACATCAGGGTATAAATAAATACAAGTGATTCTCCCGATAGGAGCATTGGGGACCACTAAAATATATTTAGAATATTCTTCGAAGTTACAATAATTCAACACTCCCCCTTAACGAGAAGGGTATTCTACAACAACATCAACAACAACAACAGTATGAGAGAGAAGGCATCATCAACATCATCAGGGTGATACATCTATAAATAATTGGAATCTTTTCATCATCTTTAACATATAGTCTTCATCTTCAATCTTCAGCAGTAACAATACGTTGACTGCTCGATTGATCAGCAACATCTTCATCAGTTCTTTGACCTTTCAATCAGCAACGTCATCATCATCACTTTGACCTTTCGATCAGCAACATCATCATCAGTTCTTTGACATTTCGATCATAAACGTCATCATCATCACTTTGACCTTTCGATCAGCAACATCATCATCAACACTTTGACCTTTCGATCAACAACATCATCATCAACACTTTGACCTTTCGATCAGCAACATCATCATCAACAGCACACTCTGATATTTCGATCAGTAACATCATCATCATCACATTCTAATATTTTGATCAGGAACATCATCATCAGCAACAATAACCTACAATCCACAATACGAAGACGAAAGTCTTCAGATCACTTTTGGACTTAAAGTGTAGGGATGATGCAATCCCACCACATTCTTGACAACCGAAGTCACCGTATTCAATTACGGGATAATCACTCCCTATCACTTTAGGAGTAAGTCCAAGGATGATGCAATCCTACCACGTTCTCGAGTACCGAAGTCACCAAATCCATTCTGAACAAAATTTCACGGATGATACAATCCTACCACATTCTCGAGGACCAAAGTCACCAAATCCATTCTGAACAAAAGTTCATGAATGATACAATCCTACCACATTCTCGAGTACTGAAGTCACCGGATCCATTCTGAACAAAATTTCACGGATGATACAATCCTACCACATTCTCGAGGACCGAAGTCACCGGATATATTCTGAACAAAAGTTCACAGATGATACAATCCTACCACATTCTCGAGGATCGAAGTCACCGGATCCATTCTGAACCAAGGTTCAAGGATGATACAATCCTACTACATTCTCGAGGATCGAAGTCACCGGATCTATTCTGGACAGATGTCCCGGGATGATACAATCCCTCTTCATTCTCGAGGACCGAGGTCACCAGGTCACTTTAGGACAAGTGTCCAGGGATGATATAATCCCACTGCAAAATCACTTCTCCCCCTTTCGAGGAAGGTATTTCCGAACAACACCGAGCTTGTCACAAAAGTATTCGAACTTTACCCAAGATAGATCCTTCGTCAACACATCAACAACTTGTTCATCAGTACTCACATACTAGAGATTTATGGCTCCCTTCTGCATCATATCTCAAATGTAGAAATACTGGATTTCTATGTGCTTCGATCTATCGTGGAACACTGGGTTCTCTATCATCTGTCTACAACTTTGGTTATCACATAGAATCATGGTAATATTCAACTCTAGGTTGAATAACCCTGAGATTAGCTTCTGAAGCCATATGGCTTCACAACTAGCAGAGCAAGCTCTGCTATATATTCTGCTTCAGCCGTGCTAAGAACAACACCGAAATGTTTCCTGCTAAACCATGAAATCATAGTAGATCCCAGACTATAACATCCACCTGATGTGCTTTTTCTGTCTGAGACACTTCCAGCCCAATCTGCATCTGTATAGCCATACAGTGTGTACTCATGGATTCCATCATAGTATAGACCAAAGTCTATAGTCCCTTTCAGATATCTCATCACATGTTTTGCAGCTATCAGGTGAACACGTCTAGGTTCAACTAGATATTGAATCAAGGTGTTCACAACAAAACATATGTCTAGTATGGTATTTGTTAGATACATCAATGACCCAATAATCTGTCTGTATTGAGCCACATCCACTAACTCTGACGAGTCATCAGCTAATAACTTTAGGTTGGAATCCATGGGTGTGGCCATGGCTTTGCATTCCAACATATCGAATCTTTTCAATATCTCTACTACATACTTTCCCTGGTGGAGAAAGATTCCTTCTGAACTTTGCCATACTTCCAGACCTAAGAAATAATGCATTAACCCAAGGTCTTTCATCTCAAATTCTTCAGCGAGTTTCTCCTTGCTTTCCATAATCTGTTTCTCATTCCCTCTCAGAAATAAATCATCCACATATAGTAATATTATGACAGGTTCATCTTCTATAACCTTGAAGTAAAGGTTAGGATGGGATTTACTCTTGGTAAAGACCATGCTTGTCAGGAAACTATCTATCCTTCTATACCAAGCTATGGGAGCTTGCTTCAGGCCATACAGAGCCTTCTTCAGTTTGCATACGTGAGTTCTTTTGTCTTCAACTTCAAATCCTTGTGGCTATTCTATGTATACTTCTTCTTCAATCACACCATTTCGGAAGGTTGTCTTCACATCCATCTGGTGTAAGTCCCACTTCATCATGGATGCAAGTGCCATGATAGCTCTAATCGAAGTATACCGTGCTACTGGTGCAAATGTCTCTTCATAACCAATTCCCTCTTTATGAGAGAAACCTCTAGCCACAAATCTTGCTTTATACTTCTCGATACTTCCATCAGCTGCATGTTTTATCTTGTAGATCCATTTGGAGGATACTACACTCTTGCCTTCTGGTTTGAGAACTATATCCCATACATCATTCTTCATTATTGACTGGTATTCTTTAGTCATTGCTTCTACCCATTCTATCTTCTCTACTGCTTCTTCGTAGTTTGTAGGTTCTTTATTTACAAGATCACACATCAAAGCTACATAGTTGGAAAATGTCTTGGGCTTCTTACTTACCCTTGTAGAGCCTTCAGGAGCTCCGTATCTTTCTGCTTCTTGTATAATCTCTCTTGCCCAATCAGGCTTTCTCTTTCATGATATCTCCATCATAGGGGGTTCTTGTGGTTCTGTCATATCATGCTCTTCATGTACTTCATCTTGAGGGAGCGATGTATTCTTGATATTTCTGGGAGGTACATCTTCCTCATATACTTCTTCATGTTGACATTTTCTAGATTTCTTGAGAGATGTTTCTTCATCAAAGGTTACATCTCTATCGATTTCCATGTGATGGAATCCAAGATTGTAAATTCTGAATGCTTTGGACACTTCACAGTATCCAACAAATATTCCCTTCTTTCCGGAAGGGTCCAATTTGGTTCTTTTCGCTTTTGGTATATGAACATATACTGGAAAACCAAATATCTTGAGGTGACTTACCTCAGGCTTCTTTCCCGTGAACATCTCTTCTGGAGTCTTGAATCCAAGAGCACTGTAAGATATTCTATTCTGTATGTATACAACAGTTCTTGTTGCTTCTGCCCATAGATGCATTGGAATATCTTGATCATATATCATTGTCTTCACTGCCTCCATGATAGTTCTATTCTTTCTTTCCACAACACGATTATGTTGAGGATTGTAGGGAGTGGTTAGTTCCCTCTTGATTTTGGCTTCTTTATAGAAGGCTTCAAATTCTTTTGAAGTATACTCTCCGCCATTGTCTGATCGGAGTGTCTTGATTCTTTTGTCTAAAAGATTCTCTATCAAGGATTTGAATTCCTTGAACTTCTCAAACACTTTTCTCTTTGCTTTCAAGAAATAGATCCATGTCTTTCTTGAATAGTCATCAATAAAGGTGATATAATATTCGAAACCACTTAAAGATGTGGAGTACATTGGACCACACACATATGAATGAATCAATTCTAACGTACCTTTTGTTTTTGTTTTTCTCTTCGAAAATGGATTCTTGATGTTCTTTCCTTTCACACATCCTTTGTAAATGCCTTCATGTTTGATCTTCATGTCTGGCAATCCCATCACTACTTTGTTCACATGAGGTATTGCTTTGTAATTTATGTGAGCAAGCCTTCTATGCCATAGTTCACTAGGATCATTGGACTCATGAACAAGGGTTGTTTCTGCATGTCCCTTGAGTTTATACAGGCCTCCTTCTTCTTCAACAATGATAACTGCATCTTCAATATTCTTCCCTTTGGGCCGCATGAGTACTTGTCCATCTATGAATTCAACTCAGAATCCTTTCTTATCTAAAGCTAAGATAGAAAGTAAGTTATTCTTCAGACCTGGTACATATAGTACTTCTTTCATCTTCAAAGGATTTCCTGAATCAATCTTGTAGTTTGCTTCCCCAATTCCTTTGATTAGATATTGATAGTCATCTCCTAGAGATAATTTCTGAGGAGAGTTCTTTTCTTCAAGTCTTAACAAAGTCTTCTTTTTTCCCTTCATGTGTTTTGAGGTACCAATATCAATACGCCAAATATCTTCTCCAGGTGTTATAGATCCAGAGAGTGCTGAGAATAGCACATAGTCCTCTGCATCTTCTTCTCTTGCTTGTTTGCTTGGAGGTCCTTCCTCTTCTTCTTCTTCATCTTCATCTTTAGCTAGATGAGCATGATGTCTCTTGTTGTTGTTGATCTTCTTCTTATTTTCTTGTTTCTTCATAGGACAATTTCTGGCAATGTGTCCTATCTTATCACAATGGAAACATTGAAAGATGAAGTAGTCCCTATCGGGGAGACTTTCTCTTGTCTTATGGAACTTCTTGGGAGGTTGGTACTCCCTCTTGTTTCCCTTCTTGAAGTTAGGTTGAATTCTTCTTCTCCTGGTATGAGTGGCTAGGGCTTGATCATCCTCATTTATTAAGGCTTCTCTATTTTCCACTCTAGTCTCCTCTTGTATGCAGTCTTCCCATACCACATCAAACTTCATGCTTTCCTTCTTGGCACACATCATCTAGATGAATGCTCCCAGGGTCTAGTGAGACCATTGAGAGCAGTCATAACCATCTCTTTCATCAAGTTTGTCTCCAATGGCTTCTAGTTGTTCTTTGATCTGAGAAACCCTTGTGAAGTAGTCTTGGATGGATTCTCCATGACTCATCTCGGTGCTCTTCAGTTGAGCTCTTAGATTCATATTTTTGTTGATGTTTCTACCCTCATACATTCTGGATAAGGCATCATACATTTATTTTGGAGTCTTCTTGGATGACACTTGAGGGATCAAGTGATCCTTGATAGAGTCAGCAATAATCCTTTGTTCCCTAATCATATCCTTCTTGTGCTTCTCCTTAGCTTCAGCTTCTTCAGGTTCTGCAACTTCCTCTTTGATACACTTATCAAAATCATTCTCTTGGAGAATGAGACCAATCCTATATTTCCATGCTCGGAAATTCTCTATGCCTTCTAGCTTGTCCTCAAGCTCAGTGCTTGGGGTCATCTTGTCAGAAACTCACAAAAAAATTGAAATTCTGCGGAATGAGAAACTGAAATTATGAGGAGATGCGCTTGACTGAGACGAGTTGATTGATGTGCTTGGTTTCTAGAGATCTCAAGTCTTCACCTTTCAAATCAGAATTGCGAGATTCAGCTTTTGCAGCTTCGAGTTGTTTTCTGGTTATGTACTTTTTTGGTGCAACTGTCAAACTAGGGTTTGACTTTCCCGGAGACTCACTCACCCAAAAACCTCATTTCCAGGCTCAATAGATGCGCTCTGGGAGGGCACAACTTTCTATGCAATCAGTTTTCCGAAAATAAAATTTTCCCGAAACCCTAATTTCTTCCGGGGAGAGAGAGAGAGAGGGATTTTTCACCTTATGAAAGTTGTTCTATTTAGGCTAGCTCTGATACCATGTTAAAATTTCATATGCTAAGCTAGATTATCAGCATTTAATTTCAATTTCATAAAAAAAGCATATAGACAGGGTCACTAAAAGAAACAGTATCACAAGAACAACACAGATTTATCCTAGGAAAACCCTAAAGGGAAAAACCCAGCAAAAGCTTCCTCAATATAGATGCCCCGAAAAGATAAAAGGTAAAACCAAAAGACTGATCCTCCTCCTTCTCTAGCTACAACTCTCTCTCGAGTCTCTCTAGTGCGCTACACAAGTGAGTGTGAGTGTGTTCAAATGAGAAGCACCTCACCTCTATTTATATTCTTTCGTTCACTTAATATTTAATTTAGTCATGTAGGCTCAAGTAATCCTAATTTAATTATGTAGGCTCGAGTAACCACAACTGGGGTACTAATGACCTAACTTACAATGGAGGGGACTTCCTCATGACTCTTTATTAACTCTCTCGATTAGGAACATCGGGGTATAAATAAATACAAGTGATTCTCCCGATAGGAGCATCAGGGACCACTAAAATATATTTATAATATTCTTCGAAGTTACAATAATTCAACACCTTCTAGGGTTGAAAGGTGGGGTATCCATATTTTGAGTTCTACAAGGAATAATAAAGATGTAAAATCATATTTGGATAGCCATTTGATTTCTTACTGGAGTATGTGAAGTGATATTGGTCATTAATCCCTTGTATCACCAACTTCCAAAAAGGTGGTGGGCTTCTCTTCAATGAATGTAGTTTTGATATCGATGAACGCGCATGGAGATTTTGTACTTGGTATTTTAATAATCTGAGGGTAGATATTAGCACCTAATTGGCCCTTCTACAACCTCCACTCTTTGCATGTTGAATCCTTCATTCATATTGGCCATATCATGCATGGATCCATCCTCAGTCTCAGTAAGGAGCCTGAAGATTTGATGAACATGTAAGGTAATAATTAAGTCTCTATCTTGACAATGAGTTGGTGTTTTGGACACCTAAGGAGCTATAATACTCAGTCCAATGCATTCCTAGCAGGGTGTTATCCATTTGGGCTCATTTCCAGACACAAGGGGGATTTTACAGTGATATTCCAAGCTATTCCAGGCTTATTCAAGATTAATTGATGGCACATCCAAGGATTTTATTTAAAAGAAAAATTGTGCCCAAAAATTATATAAGAGGAAAAAAGTGCAAAATATGTTCTAATTGCAGTTGAGGTTGCACTTTTTAATTTTTGGAAATTATTTGAATAAAAGACATGTTATCACTCAAAGTGTATCTACCACTAAAGGGTATCCTATCCAATATGGTAGAGGTAGGTTAGCTAACCAAGTGACACCTAAAGGGCCTCATCCACTACTGTAGAAGGGTAGTTGTCACACTGGATGAACTCTTGTCACTTTAGATCAAGCTAGAAGCAAGATCAAGGGGGAGACACTAGCTAACCTATGAAGACTAGCAAACCAAATCAAGACACTATAAAGGTTGAAAGATGGATGCGAGTTAGATATTGGGTGGATAGATCTATATATAGGAAGTAGATGTGGTGTGTGGAAGTTAAGACCAAGTTCGAGAGGCTTAGGAAAAAGAGAAATACTCAACCCAAGAGAAAAAGTAGCATAATGTGTTTAGATGATTAGATCTAGTGCCAGGGAAGAATACCCAAATGAGATCCACCTAGGGTTTAGGTAAATAATGAATATGTGGACCCAAGTGAGGAAATTGAAGGTGAAGTGACACTAGAAAATTTTCTTGATGATGGACTTGATGATTTGATGGGGCTCGAGCGGTACCCAAATGATAGATCTGGTAAATTGACTGAAAACCCAAGGAGGGTGATTTTCCTAAAGGTGACTAGTGCTAGATTCATGGGTAAATGGGGTAATTTTTAGTTCAAAATTTAGATCTAGGGTTTATAAAATTTTAGACTTGGGTTTTAACCTTTATCGCCATAAGATCGCTCGATCTATCAGATCTACAAAATGAGCGTTTTAACTTAGGGTTTTACTGACAAATGGATAAAAATATGGAGATCAATACTTACCTTATAGATCGTACCTGAAAATACTTGTGGTTGCCTAGTACATCGATGATCCTTCCACTTAGTTACAATTTCAAGCGATATCCAATAGCTTCGAAGTCAAACGTGTCACTCTAAGGAGGAAGTGTCCCTATCCACCTACAAAACCAAACTACCAAAGTTAGATTTGATCCACAACTGAAAGAGAAACTATGCAAGTCATCTAAAAGAGAAAAAATCAATGCATGAATAATAATTGGTCACTCCTTGAAATATGAAACGATTCCCCAGAGAAATGATGCAAGTCGCTACCCTGAAAAAATTCAATTCGGCCTCCACAAAATAGATATCGATAGCATAAAAGATTTAATGAAATGTCTAAGAAAGAGCCGTGACAATCATGTGCAAGAAAATTTACAAAGCCTTCAAAAGATATGCAAATTTTTTCTTTGTATTCCAATATTCTCAGAGCCAAAATTCCTTTACAAATGAGAGAGAATCTCAATATATAGATCTCTCCGATACAAAATCCCCAGATCTAAAAGTATAGACGGATAGGATCAAAATATACAACATAAATATCAACAACTAATATGAGCCAGATATAACAAACATAGATATTTCAAAATAAGAGGTGCGCACTCTCTCAAAGATGCCCACAGGGGATGTAATGACATAACATAACATGTGACTCAACGTAATTCCTTGATGGGGCTAAGAGGTGTGACATGTCCTTCTCTAGCATGACCCCAAGGTACAATCATAAGATATAATCATAAATCATCATAAAGTCACTAAAGTCACTAAGTCATGCCCCCTCAATAACATAATAAAACACCCAAAGTGATGAAAGCTAGGACATGTGGACCCCACAAAGGGTGAAAACTATGCCAAAAGGTGTGGAATATATCAATATCACGCCTCGAAGAAGTTTCATGCTAATTTCTTTCCCAATTAGACCAAATTGTTTTCCTTTCTAGCCGTTCTTTATTTTAAAATATGCCAAAAACATTATCCCAGAAGATGAAAATGCTTGTAACTCACCGCTGCCCAAACTTGGGGCTAGTGTGAGCTCAAAAACAAATCTAGGAACATAGAAATATGGTACAAACAATTGGTCACGCCACTATGTCCACTGATAGCGCCCTAGGAGAATAATATATATCTATGAAAGTAATAAAATGTCATTTTTACATGACATCCAACAACTGGAATATGAACTAACCAAAATATCCAACACATGTGCCCGAAATTGAAACCAAGCGTACCGATGGACTCAAAAAATCCAAATCATTTAGGAATGAGTACTCATACACCATATTTCCATCCAAAGATATATCAAAAGGTTTATCCAAGCTTTGTAAATGTTGATAATCATAATAATAATGAAAGCCATCACAAGAAAGCACCATCTATAGCATGAATTCATCTAATGAACATTGATAGGCCGTGAATAAGCAATATTGAACACCATCATCCAAACTCATCCTGGAACCTGCTGTTGACTTGGTCAAACTGAGTTGACCAAGTAAAAAATTACTAAAACGATGACCCAACTGAAAATCTCCGATGTTGCAAGGTACAAAAGGATAAAGCATGCTTCATTATCTATGTTAGTGGCAATACTAAAGTATAAAGTGGCTTTTAACCGGCGATCATAAATAATAAAAATGAATAATAAGTCCAAATCAAATTAATCAGTTTCTCCAAACAAGAGCCTTAGGTGTATAATCATTTATAGACTTGACCATTTTGGTAATCACGGGTGAGTAGAAAAACAAGATTAGGCTATGAGGATGAGTTGAATCTCAACACTGTGAACATCTTGGATGAAGGAAAAAGGGAATCCACACTACACATATGTTGGAATAGATAAACACTAGGGAATGGTGGTGTCTCATAGATGGGTGGAATGATGAGAATGTTTCAACTAGACTCTAGACAAGTAACCTTCATTGCATTTACTCATGGTCAATTTTTCACACTTTAGATTTCACATTTAAATCAATTTTCACTAGCCATCCTCCAAGAGTAGGTGCATTGAATTGCCCTGTGGGCCTCAGATAATGACTTGATATGACCTCCATTTCCTGCCACCATCCCTAGGTGCAATGGTGTGACTACCCTATTTCCCTATATCCGCAAACAACCTAACATCGTACATAGGATGAGTGTGCGTCTCTAGCAACTTACTAGCTACTTGAAGATAATTTACTTCATTTGCAATAGTGTTTAAAAACATTGTTTTTTCTGACTAGGAATCCATTTAGATAAAGCATTTAAGTGTTGATTCCTTAGTGTCTAAATACACTTTTGGTTAGTACTACTTGTTTTCAAGAACTAAAGGAAGACAATCCTTATGATGAGAATAACACAAAGCAACACCGAGGCACAAGATAAACATGGAAACATAGGCATATGTGGGGGAAATCCTCAATGTCACTAATCAAGATACAAGTCAAGGATAAAACCAAATGTGGATGATAACAAATGGATGAAGAAAGTGACAAGGCGATGCCAAAATTAGCAAGCTGAGTCCCTGTATGGAAATGAACAAGTCCATATTGATAAAGGGCATGACAAATGAGTATATACAAGATCCTCCTAAATAAAACAATTAAATCACCTCTACTCTATACTAACAATAAAAGCAAGATAAGTTATTGCCAATGTATAGCCACCATAAACTAAGTCAAGCTACTAAAATATATAAAAGAACATAACTATAATCCAAGTGCACAAACCATATATCAGTTAGGTCATATACCTGCATCTGATCTATACAACTGTATGGCACTGGAACACTGCTGATGTATATTATAGGCATTGTAAACATGTTTTCTCTGAATAATAAATAATGACTAACTTAGTCATCAAATTTGGGGTCATGAGGCTCAGTCATGACGTAAAACTGAAAGTATGTATGTTCTGGGTGTGATTGATTGTAAGAGTGATCATCATCTAAATGCTCATCAATTGTTGATCTCATGTACAAAATAGTAAAGGATTGGCTCAGGAATGCTCTCAAAATTTCTATGGAATCATGGTATCCCTGACTACTAAGGATGTGACAACATCTAACTCCAACTGAGACAAGTGCTCGAAGGGAGAGATTGCGTGAGAACCTCAAAAATATTTGGTTCATAGCACTCCTTATCAAATCATCGAACATGCACCTGATCATCTGCTTCATCTTCAAATCATACATGTTCCTACACGTGAAGGAGGACACTACTCGAGCAACATATGTGGCACAAAATAAAATAAACTGAAAATGTCGAAACTAAAATGCTGAAATTAAACATCTAATCTAACGATTGTTAAATAGTTGCAATTTTATTAACCAAATAAAATTCATAAATAAAGCGGCCATACTCAATGGATCTAAAAGACTCAATATAGAAGAAAGACAAGATTCAACAGATTCAAGATATGCTCAGCACACAGAAAAAAAAAACAAAAGAGAAAGACTCAAACCTACTGCTCAAGTGAGCTTATTGAACATCTTATCTATCATACTGTAACCAATCAGACAAGTGCTAAGTAAAATCATACATCCAATGTAACCACTTGTTGAATGGGTCAATTGGTCTTTCTTTATAGTTAATGATCCAACAAGTCAGATATATTTTGGAAATAACGTGAATGGAAATTGAACCATTTTAACTTGTATAAAAGTTGGAGAAAGATTAAGCTAATGCGGGACTAGATCATGTCAGGGATGAGATTGACTATTGCAAACTTCTTCCATCCAAAGACTGATATGACAATAAAAATAATGCATGTTTAAAATTGATGAAAGAAAAGAATATGACACATGATTCACCCTCTGAGGCTATCATTGTTTCCCTCATCTTTATGTCTAGGACACTCAATCGTCTTCACATTATGATCAATGGTGAAACAAACTAGGGACAAGTTAGAGATTAATAAACCATAAATCAAGATTAACCCCATTTGTTGTTTAAAATTTGAGAAAATATGGAATTGGTCGTTATAGAGATTTTCAATCACCCAATCAAAGGAACTTACAAAATTGAAAGCATTATGCACCAAGGATGACTAAAAAAGGAGAATAAATGTTTTACCATTGACCACTTGGTACTCTTAAGACTCTTTACCAAAAATTTCATGAGTTAAAACTTGATTGGAACACAAAACCATACAAGGAGACTTCAAAAGTTGGATTGGGAGGGTGGATTGAACACATGTATTCCCCTTCTTGTAATTTGTGATAATTAACCTTGGAATTTGAGAGGAAAAAGTTTTTAAATCAATAACTCTCTCAAATTTTGGAACAAGGACAAGGCCCGCATCATGAGAATAAAAAAGGACCACCTTATCGAGATTGAGGATTGAGTGAGGGATATTATCAAAATTAAGTGAACCATTCCTTGAGGATTCTTTGCAAAGAATTGGACAACTTGAAAATTGTAACAAAGAACACACTTGGTCAGAATCACTCATAAGCAATTGTTCTTCATTAGATTTGTTGTTTTAGTCATTCATCTAGCAATAAAATGAATTGATAAGTTCATTTTTAGCCTCATTATCATCCTCGCACATTTTTATAATTGACTTCTCAAATGAGGTTTTCTTATTTTCCTGATATTCTTCTTCTTGAATAATATAAATTAGAATTAGAACTTTGATTGATTGAACATTGATTAGATATTTCATCAACTAAAAAAAGATTGTGGAATTGTTCCTAAAAAATATATTTGATAGACTCGAAGATGGGATGCTCAACTTCAGATTTTTATTCGTGATGATCATTCATCTCCCATTCATCAGTCGGATCTAGCTCTTTGCCTTCTTCAATTAATGGTGACAAAGTGTCTCGTATGATTTGATTAATTTCATGTTCAATTTCATTTTGAGACTTAGCGTGATTATTCCTAAGATACTCTGTGACACTTCTATTGGTTGGTGACTCACTCATAAGCCGATTTCAAAGGAATGCTCACCATTGGTTTAAGGGAAGAGAAATTGAATTGATAAAGAAAATCATTAGATATTTCATCGGCATTATTATGGTCATCTTCATCAAATTGATCCTCAACATCAAAATCATTGCTTGATTTCTCTTATATGGATTGATCAATGTTTTCACCCCACTCATCTCTCAATAATCTAGTAAACATGGCATACCCAGTGATGGATCCCGATGCTAAATGTTCAAAAATTATCCAAGAATCCCCATATAAAGAATCACCCAAGGCATGCATATAAACATCTTCATGGTCCACACCTCTAACCTCCATATAATCCCAGAAAACATCCAAATGTATTTCTATAGATATAACATCATTTCCATAAAAACAAGGAAACCTTTTAATGTAATCCTTTAGCATAAGATGAGGTGCCCCATCTATTTCATAGAAGTCAAAAGGAGATGTCTTAACTCGTGTTCTAACTACTATGGCTTCTCTACTTGGCATTTGATTTGGATGTCTATTTGGATTATGAGAATCATTCAACCAGTTTCTCTAGTTGCAAGGCCTTAGCTGGTTTTGATGCTTACTAATCAAATTGATATAATTTCTTGGGAATACTTCATTACAAGGATCATGTCAATTAGGCTCATACTCATAATCATGCTCAAAATCATCCTCATACTGAGAATTTGACCTCCAAGTATTCCTTTCCTCATTTTCCTCTTTAAGCTTAGTTATAGTTTTATTTAATTATTTCATAGATCAAAGAAATACATCTGAGTTCATTGTGATTTATGGGATCGGTTCGCTTCTTAGTGGAGTCATAATGTGGAGTTTCCAGATGAAACCAAAATCCTAATCTCCGAAGAATAATTCGTTGGGGAAGTAAAATGCAAGAGAAAAATAGGTGATTGTAAAATTAAGCAAAGGTAAAATGCAACTACTGAGTTTAAATCTGGATGCGATATGATTTCGAAAGATACGCGTGAATTAAACTATTTGCAGATATCAGAGATAAACCTCTACCGGCAATGGTGTTAAAATATGTTATCACTCAAAGTGTAGCTACCACCAAAGGGTATCCTATCCGAGACGGTGTAGCTAACCAAGTGACACCGTAAGGGCCTCGTTCACTACTGTAGAAGGGTAGTTGTCACACTGGATGGTCTCTGGTCACTTTAGATCAAGCTAGGAGAAAGATCAAGGGGGAGACCCTAACAAGCCTATGAAAACTATAGAACCAACTCAAGACACTATAAAGGTTGAAAGATGGATACAAGAGTTATATCTTGGGTGGATAGATCTAGATATAGGAATTAGATGTGGTGTATGGAAGTTAAGACTGAGTTCAAGAGGCTTAAGAAAAAGAGAAATACTCAACCCAAGAAAAAAAGTACCACAATGTGTTTAGGTGATTAGATCTAGATAGATCTAGTGCCAAGGAAGAATACCCAAATGAAATCCACCTAGGGTTTAGGAAAATAATGAATGTGGACCCAAGTGAGGAAATTGAAGGTGAAGTGACATTAGGACATTTGCTTAATGATGGATTTGATGATTTGATGGGGTTCAAGCAGTACCCAAATGATAGATCTGGTAAAATGACTGAAAACCCAAGGAGGGTGATTTGCCTAAAGGTGATCAGTGTTAGATCTGTGGGTAAATGGGGTTGGTTTTAGTTCAAAATTCAAATCTAGGGTTTATAAATTATTTTAGACTTGGGTTTTAAGTTTTAACACCAATAGATCACCTGATCTATCAGATCTATAAAATGAGGGTTCTAACTTAGGGTTGTACTGACAAATGGATAAAAATACTGAGATCAACACTTACCTTGTAGATCGTGATACCACCTAAAACACACTTGACCACGGAAAAATATTCCAACCACTAGGTGTGTTCCTGAGGGAAACTATGAGTTTAGAACCCAATGTCACCTTGATTCTTAACTCCTCCATTTATCTACCCAACTCCTAAAAAGGTCCAGGGGGTAGTCTCTATTTACTATGATTCAAAGGTTGTGTTTTAGGAGTTAAAAGATGATTATATTAATTTAAGCTTTATGGCAGTCAATCATGCAAAAATGAAATAATCTCAAATGACAAACAAACTCTGCTTTATTTGTAAACCAAATATAATTGCAAGAGAAACATAGTATTACTAAACCAGTGCTTGCCTAAATCGGGCTATGGATTCATAAGCAAAGATTACAATGAAATTGTAAAAATGCACAAATTGATCTAAATCATTCATTCACCACAATAATCAAAAGACCACATTCATCAAATGTAAAATACTTTAAGCAAATGAACTAAAGTGTACAAGATGAGATTGAAGTAGAACTGAATCAAATAAATGATGACTACAATAGTAAATAAAATGAAAAGATCATGATGTTGTGCAAGTGGTCCAATATATTTTAATGTATTTTAAGGTCTTTCTTCAACTTAGGGGATTAATGTATTTGCATGAGAAAATAAATGAACTAACTAATGTGTCTACCTTCAACCCTTATCTCTCAACTAAGAGAAACTGTTGGGTTCTCAACAAGGGAGCAAAAAGCTCCCTCCTAGCTCCACAAGTCAGTCCCAAGAACTAGTCGGGTGCTCAATAAGAGGAAACAAAGTCTCAGGAGGCCCCCAATGACCTCTACCCCTCTAGCTCCACACACTAATCATATTTTCTCAATCTTGCAATAATAGATTGAAATGCCTATTATTCTATCCAACTCGAATCTTCTCCCTTTCTTATCACCCAGGGTCGGACCAACCAGTAAGGGGATTGAATACGGGGCGAAGATTGGGGAAAGGTTTATTTTAAACAAAATGAAGAATTTAACAATTATTAACAATGAAATCCAGCACGATATTGCAAGGGTGGCTTGGAAAACTCACTTGCAAGGTGTGGGCAATTGAAAATAACAAAAAATTAATGTTTAGTTGACACGATTTTGCAAGGATGACATAACCAAATCACTTGCAAAGTGTTGGTCGCTGGGCAGACCCGGGTTTACTATAGTGAACCAACAACACCCCTAGCTCACTGGCCCTTTCGGCGACAGACCGCGGAGCGGCCTGAAGTCTCACCCGAAGTGATTCTAATGGGTTTGCCTAAGACTCAAGTGTCTCGACCAGGTTTTGTTGCATCCTATGTGCGCCTCGCAGCTCTACTTAGCTCATGATACCGTGCTTTCCTCTCTGCGACACGATGCGCAGTTTCCTCTTACCCGCGATGACTCCAACCTCTATCGCATCGCCTTGTCTTGGGAAACACATAACTCTCTCCTACACCCGATCCTTAACCGCAGCGCACCACAGCTCCTCTGCTGGTGCGATATCGCATTCCTACGATATCCTATCGCCACGGCTCAACGTACTCAGCGTTACTCATGTTCAACTTACAGGACTCAACATACAAGGCTGTTTTGTACTGTGACTCTTAACTGTCTTGAGTGCAAATTAGGCAGACTCTTATACAGAACACTTAAAGACTTCAACTTACATTTATCCTTCTATAATACTGTGAACTGAATAAAACATACATACATTTACTATAAGCAAAGTTCATGTAATGAGTGACAGATATAACAAGCAAAAACAATCACATGAATCAAACTCATAACGCTCTGATTTTACGTGGTTCACTTCCAGGGTAGAAGCTACGTCCACAGAACTGTGTTTCTATATTATAACTTGAGAGAGGTACACAGTTCTGCTGCACCGCATATGCAGCTAGAGATCTTTTGGGTAACTCTGCACACAGCCTGGAGCCCTTCTCTCTTAGATCTCTTCTCTATCTCTATATTGCCTTCTTACAATATACTCTCACTCTCTCTCTCTGTCAATCCCTGCGGATTGCTACAATAAAAAATAACAGTGAACTAACAGACTACTGATAGCCTGACTAGCTGGATGGCCTAAAATGCTCAAAATGCCAACCTTTTACACTACAAAATACATCCTTTTATAGGCGACCCAAAGGTCTCACCATTACAACACTGTGGGCCTGTCCCAACAGTAACCCAAACCCTAACTAGTGACAGTTGGCATATCTGTACTTGGGGTAGCCGCTTTTCGTCACACCTACTGCTCTCTGCAGTCTTCCATGCTTCCCGGCGCTGACCATGGGTACTATGCACCGCTTCCCTTTTTCTGTCCTTCGTCTTCAATACCTCGGCCTCATTGCTCCTTTTCCTTTATGAGGGTAGCTGAGCCCTCCTATCTTTGCCGCTGCCTTCAATGCAGTGGTTGATCTCTCTCTTCTCGGCCGCTCAGGTACAGTATTCTTCCTTGACTTCCCTGTTCCAACAGTCATGGTTTTCGGCTCTGTTCTGCAGCTAGAAACATGCTACGGCGTCGTAGCTTTACTTTATCTCTTTATCTTCGCCAAAACTGTCTATCCGCCAAAATGGAAGATTCTTCTGCTGTAGCTTCTCCTTGGCTTCCTGCGAAGTGCGCTGAAGCTTATCTCGAAGTCCTGCGACTTCGTCCTCCATAGCTACAACACGCTCTTTTTCGTTTCTGTAACTTAGTTTGTTGGGCTCTCTTATCATTCCTGCCCTAAGTCATGGTCTCGCTCTCGTCGCTCCTGAGACCTTTTAAAGATCTCCAGGTCTTGAGAAGTCTTCCACATATATCCTTTCCTTTTTATCTAGGTTAGAACTTTTATCACAAGGAAAATCTGTATCTTCCAGCCTTCTCAAGGAATTCTTCTGTCAAGGCCTCGATGGTATTGTTCAAGAAGTGTGTGCCTTGATCGCTCATCAAAATTATTGGACATCCAAATCTAGTGATGATGTTTTCAAAAATGAACTGTGCGGCTGTAGCAGCATCACAATTTCTTACTGCTTTGGCCTCTGCCCACTTGGTGAGGTACTCTGTGCCAGTGATGATATATCTCGCATCATTTCATTTTCCCAGTGGGTTGATAGGACCCACAAAGTCTATAGCCCACTTGTCAAATGCGCGCAACGTAATATGCGGTCGCAGCGGCATTTCATCTCTCTGCGAAGGTTTTCCTACCCTCTAGCAGATATCGCAATATCTGCAAAAGTCCTTAGTGTTTTTGTGTAACGTGGGCCACCATAATACTGTGGTCAGGATTTTCTGCGTAGTCGGCTTTCCTGCGAAATGACCTCCTGTGGTACCTGAATGTGCTTCTCTGATAATAGTCTCTTTTTTATGCGGCATCACACATCTGCACATGACTTCATCTGGGCCTAAATTGTATAATTGTCCTACGATCAGGGTGAATTTTGCTGCTTTAACAACCAACTGCCTCTTTTGATGCTTAGTAAACTCATTAGGTGCCCTTCCTGTAGTGAGAAAGTGAATGATATCAGCATACTACTCATCTACGATTTGAATAGAGAACAATTGCGCATCTGTAAAATTGTCCTCTAGATTACTTGGCTCTTCTCCTGAGTCTATTCGCGACAGATGATCAGGTCCGGTGTTCAATATTCCTGGTTTAACAATTATTTCAAAATCATACTCCTGAAAGAGGAGTAACCATCTACAGATTCTTCCCCCTAATACTGGCTTATTGACCAGATACTTCAATGCGGAATGGTCAGTAAACATCTTGAACGAGGCACCCAATAGATAGTGCCTGAACTTCTGTAGCGCGTACACCATAGCTAGGCCTTCTCTCTCTGTGGTGGTGTAGTTCTTTTCTGCTGTCGATAGTTTTCTTCTGGAGTATGCGATAGGATGATCGATACCTCCTTCTCCTGGTTGCGTTAAAACAACCCCTAGTGCAATGCCAGATGCATCCACATGTACATGAAACGGCTTAGTCTAGTCTGGGAATACTAAGATAGGTGTTGTAACCATCTTCTCTTTAAGTGTGTCTAGACTGTGCTGACATTCCTCATTCCATGGGAATTTTATATCTTTCTTTAACAGTTTCTCCATCGGTGCTGTGATATTTGCGTATCCCTTGATGAATTTTCTGTAGTACTCGGTATGACCAAGTACTGTTCTCAATTGTTTGACTAAGTTGGGTGCTGGAAGATTTACGATGATGGCAATCTTTGCGGGATCTACCATCAAGCCTTGTTTGCAAACAATGTGACCCAACAAAATACCAAATGGCGCACAGAATATACATTTTTTCAAGTTCAGAGAAATCTGGTACTGCCTACATTTCTCTAACATCAGTCTTAAATCTCCTATGTTCTTGTCAATTAATCCAAATACAGTCCCATCATCAAAATAAACTTCTAGGAATTTATGGATGTATTCTTTAAATACAGCAACTACTACTCTAGAAAAGATAGCTGGTGCATTCTTAAGACCAAAGGGCATTACCGTATACTGGAATGAGCCCCATTCTGTTGCAAACATGGTCTTATGTCGATCTTTTGGGTGGATTCTGATCTGATGATAGCCTGAAAAGCCATCAGTGAAGGAGTAGACCTCCTGTCCTTCGACATTGTCTAGTACTTCATCAGTGAAAGGTGTCGGGAATAGATCATGAAGCGATGCATCGTTGAGTTTACATAAGTTGACACAGATCCTGATGTCTCCTTTGGTTTTCTTCTCTTGCATGACCATGGGACTAACCCATTCGCTCTCTTCTACGGGCTCAATGATGCCTACTGCTAGCATCTTATCGATCTCATCCTTAACTTTTTCTTTGTAGCGCGGATTTAATCTATATGGACACTGCTTGACTGGTCTATCATCCTCTTTCAATGGTATCCTCATTACTCCTAGGTCTCTGACTATTCCCTTCATCTCTGTGAACTTGGTGGGAAATAGGTCCTGATATTCATGTAGCAAATTTGCAATCTGTCTGACTGTTTCATCAGTCCAATAGTCTCCAATAGAGGCAAACTTTGGTTCTGTGTCTGTGCCAATATTGATCTTTTTAATCTTGATTGGCTCTGTGATTTCTGGAGTCTGTAGCTTCGGTCCATCAACATCGCGAGTCCGTTCTGACTCCGGAATGTTGATGTTGCGAGGATCCTCATCCTCCTCCTCTGGTTCTGATGCGAAGTTATAGCATTCTAGCGCCTCTTCTAACTGGATAGCCCACTCAAGTTGAGCTGATACTGATAGGGTACAGTCCTCAAAGATTTTAATCTTTATCACATCTAGGGCCTGATCAACATTTGGATACTTAGATTCAAAAGTGAAGGTGAGTAGAAAGTTGTCTGTCATAAGTGGCCATGTAGTCGTTCCCTTGCGTAATTCAGTCTCTGTGTACCAGTTCCTTGGAATTGTGTCCAAAGTGTGAATGAATCGGTGAACCCATTCATCCGCGGGAATGTCCGACCACTTCTGTTCACATGTCTGAATGTGTGACCTGGGGTCACTTTCTCCTGTGTATCTCTGCTGGAGATATTCTCTATCGGTAGAGATTCTGATCGCCATCAATCTCTTAAGATCATCCCATGATGCGATATTCTCTTTATGTGCATACCACCATATTGCAGGTGTGGCTCGTACTACAAGGTCCATAGCTGCGATCCTCTGCTCGTAAGGAATCTATTGTTCAAACTGCGTGAGAAAGTCCTGGATATCTGTTAGACCATGATATGATGGAATCTCGTTGACCTCTGCGCCAATCCATCGCAGTGACTTAGTCAGATACGCACATCTGCGCCCTGAGACTTTGTAAAGTCTGTTCTGCCAGTTTTCTAAACCAACATCCGAATCCAATGCACATGAGTTGTCGCATCACCAACTAATGTTTCCTTCTGCGGTTGGGTTGATGTAGTCGCTCTGGTTTGTAGTCATCTGATAGAGATTCTCCATGTTACGTGCCTCTTCTTCTGCTTGGATAGGTTTAATGTATCTAGGACCCTGAAGAGGATCCAACGGTACGATGACCTGGATCTGTGCGTCCTCAAAGGTCATTTGTCTTCTCTTTAAGTCGATAACGGCCATGTTACCGATCACCCAATCAATGCCTAGTAGTGCTGGATATGGTCTGCTGTCGCCAATAATTTCTATAACTTCAAAGTCCGCAGAGCTGCGAACTTCGTCAATGTCAACTGGTACCTGTGATAATCGACCCAGGGGTGATACTCGCTGCTGATTAGCTAATCTCAGATGGATATGCGATCTGAATAACTTAGGGCTACCCATCTGTTCCCATGTCTGCTTAGTCAAAACATTTACCTCTGATCCTAGATCTAGGATTACCTCGTCCATTTCAAATTCTCCAACCTGTGCTGTGAGTCGCATCTCTCTTCCTGTTCTGGTATGTCCCATAATGCTATGAACAGCACGCTGTGCACTGCTCACGGAAGAAGATGGATGACACTGATCTATGATGCGTTGAAGTTCTCCAATAGCTTGCTCATTTCTCACGAGTTTTAAACAACTCTGCAGGAAGGATTGTACACTTCCTGCCAACTCATCTTCGTCGCAAGCACCCGATGTGGTAGCCTGCGATGTTTGGTCAGGGCTAACGCCACAAGGTGCTTGCTGCAGTACACCCCTAGATGGTGGTACCTGTGATTCTGATTGCATAGGGTCATCAAAGAAAGTCTTAGCTTCGTGAAATGTCTGTTTATTCTTCTGTAGGTCAAGTGGTGTTGCTTTGTTAGTAGCTTTACGCACCCATTCCTGTCCTGTGGTCTTTTCAGTATCGTGCGATGTCTCATTGGTGGAAGCACCACTGCGAGTCACAATGTTGACTCTTGGTTCTGGTTCTGCCTGTTCAGCAGCAATAAGCTGGATGTTCTGGTGTACTGCTGGATTAGGTTCTCTGATCTTAGCTATTAAGGTGGGACATTCTTCTATAGCGTGATCGTAATATTTTCAATAGTTACATGTGGTGGTAGGGCTCTGACAGTCCCTAGCATAATGTCCTACAACTCCACAGGTTTAACAAGTAACTGGTCCGCGACCACGACCAAAGCCTCTGAATCCCCCTCGTCCTCTGAATCCTCCTCCTCGGCCACCATAAGCCGGATCCTGCTGTGGTCCTGCTGCTGGACCCTGTGTTTCTGATTGGACTCTGTATAGGTCTTGTTTTGCTCCGACCATGAGATCATAAGCTCGGCAATCGTGTTCATCATGGCCTATGGACTTACAAAAGATGCAGTATAAGTTCTTAGGTGTCTGCACGTACTTCTGAAGTAGAGGGCACTGGTGAGGTAGATGTCCTCTTGTTTTGCATATTTCACACCATGACCCGTGGGTCTGTGGTAAGGGGTTAGGAGCCCCGGTTGCTAGATATTCTACAAAGACTGGACAGTTATCTTTAGTATGGTCTTATGCTTTACACTTTACGCACCATATGTCTTGCGCAACCTCTTTTCCTTTCTTAAGCTCATGTATCTGTATTGTGAGATTAGCCAACTGGTTTTGCAGGTTTGTCATACCTGTGCTGGTTTCAGCTAGAGGTGAAGCCTCTAGTTTCATTGCCATCTCCAACGCGTCGTCTCGCATCTGGAGTTTCTGCTGCATTAACGGCAGTCTGATGTGAGGGAGCAGTGCTGCAATAAACCATTCCTTATGTTGCTCCAGCGCAAACTCAAAGCTGACTTGGTCTATAAGGGCTTTAAATTTTTGATCGAAGTCCCACAATGACTCTGTAGGTAACTGTTTGATGTCTTTGAGCTCTGTAATGCACTGTGACTCAGACTTAGGTTTCTTAAACTCTTTAATCATGGCAGTCCTAACCTGGGCAAGTGTTCTGGGTACCGCTAAGGTATACTTCATATACCATGTTAAGGCTCGTTCTCTCAGTGTGGTGGCCAACTGTACAAGTTTAATATCATCATCATTGATTGCTTTAATGGTCCACACGGCTTCACATAGAAACCAATGCTGCTCTGGGTCCTCTGCCCCTATACCCTTAAAGGTAGGTAGCTTCATATCATCCCCCATTCTATTTCTACGTGGTGGATGTTGATTTGTTGTGTTACTACCACTCGGTGATGTAGGTGGAGATGATGTAGTGGTAGTATGTACTGTCTGGGAACTACTAGATGGAGTTCCTACGGGATTGCTCTGAGTCCCGATCTGTTTCTGTGGGGTGTAAGGGTGGTAAGGGATATCCCCTTCTGTTCTTTCTGTATGGCTATGACTCTGCTGTCTAGTATTATCTGAACTGTCTTCAAATATGGGAGATCTGAAATCTACTTTGTATTTCTTTCCACTACGTGTACGTCCAATGTCATCAAAATCACTTTCAAACTCTTGTGACATTACTATCTCTACTTATTCATCTGAAACTAGATCCATTCTTCATTTTTCATATAATAGCATCTTAACGGACAAGTTTAAATATTTTAGGTACTTACCGCGATATCCTTTGAAGAAGTACCGTTCATCCTCGCTGAATCTTTTTCTCTGGTCAACTGCAAACTCTGTGACGAAGCCTTCTAGCACACTCGCAAGCCAGAAGTCTACTGTCCTCGTAATGGGATTATCAAGGTTCTTCACAGTCTGAATCAGCTCCGGTGTCCAAACAATGTTTCTTTTCTTCTTGAATATGTTCTTGTCAGTCAACTTTGATAACCAGTTGTAAAGCTCGTTTCCAAAGGTTGCAAAAAATATCGCATGCAGGTCTGTAACGATATGTTTTTGTAACCAGTCCTCTGTGCTCAGTCTAGGACTCTTGTTTTCTCGTTCAGCAAACTCTTTCTGGTTAGACCAAACCCACTCGTTGAGTTCGTCTCTAGTAGGATGCCAACAGAACATCAGTGCTCAGCTTGTTCAAAACCGACAATGGAACCATTTGTTGGTCGCTGGGCAGACCCAGGTTTACTATAGTGAACCAAAAACACCCCTAGCTCACTGGCCCTTTCGGCGACAATCCATGGAGCAGCCTGAAGTCTCACCTGAAGTGATTCTAATGGGTTGGCCTAAGACTCAAGTGTCTCGACCAGGTTCTGTTGCATCCTATGTGCGCCTCGTAGCTCTACATAGCTCGCGATACCGCACTTTCCTCTCTGCGACGCGATGCGCAGTTTCCTCTTACCCACGCTGAATCCAACCTCTATCACATCGCCTCGTCCTGGGCAACACGTAACTCTCTCCTACGCCCAATCCTTAACCGCAGCACACCACAGCTCCTCTGCTGGTGCGATATCACCTTCCTGCGATATCCTACCGCCGCGGCTCAACGTACTCAGTGTTACTCGTGTTCAACTTACAGGACTCAACATACAAGGCTGTTTTGTACTGCGACTCTTAACTATCTTGAGTGCAACTTAGGCAGACTCTTATACAGAATACTTAAAGACTTCAACTTACATTTATCCTTCTATAATACTGTGAACTGAATAACACATACATACATTTACTGTAAGCAAAGTTCACGTAATGAGTGACAGATATAACAAGCAAAAACAATCACATGAATCAAACTCATAACACTCTGATTTTACGTGGTTCACTTCCAGGGTAGAAGCTACGTCCACAGAACTGTGTTTCTATATTATAACTTGAGAGAGGTACACAGTTTTGCTGCACTGCATATGCAGCTAGAAATATTCTGGGTAACTCCGCACACAGCCTGTAGCCCTTCTCTCTTAGATCTCTTCTCTATCTCTATATTTCCTTCTTACAATATACTCTCACTCTCTCTCTCTGTCAATCCCCATGGATTGTTACAATACAAAATAACAGTGAACTAACAGACTACTGATAGCCTGACTAGCTGGATGGCCTAAAATGCTCAAAATGCCAACCTTTTACACTACAAAATACATCCCTTTATAGGAGGCCCGAAGGTCTCGTCATTACAACACTGTGGGCCTATCCCAACAGTAACCCAAACCCTAACTAGTGACAGTCAGCATATCTGTACTTGGGGTAGCCGCTTTCTGTCACACCTACTGCTCTCTGCAGTCTTCCATGCTTCTCGGCGCTGACCATGGGTACTATGCACTGCTTCCCTTTTTCTGTCCTTCGTCTTCAATACCTCGGCCTCATTGCTCCTTTTCCTTTATGAGGGTAGCTGAGCCCTCCTGTCTTCGCCGCTGCCTTCAATGCAATGGTTGAGCTCTCTCTTCTCGGCCGCTCAGGTATAGTCTTCTTCCTTGACTTCCCTGTTCCAACAGTCATGGTTTCCGGCTCTGCTCTGCAGCTAGAAACATGCTACGGCGTCGTAGCTTTACCTTACTCTTTATCTTCGCCAAAACTGTCTATCCGCCAAAATGGCAGCTTCTCCTGTAGCTGTGGGACTCTGCTCCAACACAAAGTGTGGGCAAAATGATATTGAAATAAAATAGAATGTTAGTTGGCACGATTTTGCAAGGATGGCATACACTAGTAGAAAATGAGAAATTAATGACTAAAAAAATGACTAAAATCAGGCTATAAACGACTATTTTTGAGTTGGTGACTAATAGTAGCAAATTACCACTATCTTATAGCTAGTCGTATTTCACTAGTCATTAATAGCTTGACTTAGTAGTCATTGATAGTCAATGATTTAGTCATTGTTTTAGTCATTGATAGTTAATGATTTAGTCACTAAGTTAGTCATTGATTTAGTCGCTGATTTAGTCACTGATTGCAACCATTAATGACCAAATATACGACTAAATAAACTACTAGATGGGTGAATCCACGGACCTGGGTAACACTTTTTGGCAAGGGCATTTCGACAAAAACAGAAAAATGCACCTCGGTCGAGGGCTTGTTAAGCCCTCGACCGAGGTCTTAATATCTCGACCGAGGTTTTATCAAGCCCTCGGTCGAGGTATTTAAATACCTCGGTCGAGGTATTTAAATACCT
>LPNX010436314.1:269043-328855 GCA_001517045.1 Pseudotsuga menziesii | reverse complement strand
CTCTCTCTCTCTCTCTCTCTCTCTCTCTCTCTCTCTCTCTCTCTCTCTCTCTAAAAGCATAACAATCAATATATCTCCCTCCCTACATCCCTCCCCAATCTCTCTATCCAAGGCCATAACCCCCAATCCCTCTCTCTCTCTCTAAACCACTAACCCCCAATGTCTATTTATATCTCTATCTAAATCCGTAACCCCTTATTTCTCTAAACCCCTAAAATCCATTATCTCTCTCTACCCCTAGTCCCCAATCTATCTCTCTCCAATCCCCTAACCCCTAATCTCTCTCTCTCTCTCTCTCTCTCTCTCTCTCTCTCTCTCTCTCTCTCTATCTAAAATTTTAATGACTAAACCCTAGTAACTCTCTCTCTAAACATGTAATCCCTAATATATATCTCTCTAAACACCTAACCCCCTAACATCTAACCTACAATTTGTATGTCTATATATCTAATAATCTAACACCTAACCCCTAATCTCTATCTCTCTCTATATATCTATCTAAACACCTAACCCCCAATATCCATCTCTCTTTCTCTTTCTCTATATCTATATAAACCCCTCTCTCTTTCTATATATCTATATCTATCAATATCTCTCTATCTCTCTCTATATCTATCTATCTATACCCCAAATTTGTCTCTCTCCATAAACCCCTAACTCTCTCTCTCTCTCTCTCTCTCTCTCTCTCTCTCTCTCTCTCTCTCTCTCTCTCTCTCTCTCTCTTTACCCCCCTCTCTCTCTCTCTCTCTCTCTCTCTCTCTCTCTCTCTCTCTCTCTCTCTCTCTCTCTCTCTCTCTCTCTATTTAAACCCCTAAATCCCAGGCTATCTCTCTCTATACCCTTAACTCTTAATATCACTTTATCTATCCAAACCCCTAACCCCTAACCCTTAGTCTCTCTCTAAACCCCTAATTCTCAATCTCTCTCTAAACCCCTAATCCCCAATATATCTCTCTCTACCTCTAATTCCCAATATATCCCTCTCTACCTCTGACCCCCAATATCTCTCCCTATATATCTAAATTCATAAACCATAACACCTAATCTCTCCCTCTCTTCCTCTTTCTCTAAACCCCTAACCCCGAATTTGTCTCTCTCTCACTCACTTTAGACCCTTAACCCTCAATCTCTCTCTCTCTACCTTAAACCCCTACCTAAACCCATAAACCCTAGACCAATCTCTATATCTCTCTAAACCTCTAACCACTAATCTTTTTTCTCTAAATCCCTAAATCCAAATCTCTCTCTCTACCCTCAACCCCCAATATCTCTCTCCACTAATCTAAACCCCTAAAATTTAATCCCAAATCCCTCATTTTCTCTAAACCCTAACCCCCAACCTCTCTCTCTCTCTATTTAACCTTAAGCCCCTAATCTCTCTCTCTCTCTCTCTTTGTCCTTCTTTGAACCCCTTACCATCAATTTCTATCTCTCTTTCCTCTCTCTATCTACCCTTGAACCCAATGTATCTCTCTCTTTATTTATCTATCTAAACACCTAATAACCAATGCCCATCTCTCTCTAAACCACTAATCACAATTATCTCTTCCTCTCTCTCTGGATCTTTCTCTCTCTAAACCCCCAGACAACAACCACTCTCTCTCTCTATTTAAACAAATAACCCCTAATATATATCTCTCTCCCTCTCTTTTTACCCTAAACCCCCAAGCACTCTATCTATATGCTTAAACCTGTGACCTCTAACCATCAATCTAAACCCCCAACCTCTCTCTCTATCTAAATCCCTAAGTCCTTATCTCCCCCAAACACCGAATTCTATCTAAACAATTTCTTTAAAACCTTAGCCCCAATTTCTCTCTCTCTCTAGTAACCCCTAACCCCTAATCATGAATCTCCCTCTCTCTCTAAACCCCTAACACAAAACTCTCTCTCTAAAAGCCTAACACATAATATCCCCCCTCTCTCTCTAAACCTTTAACACCTAATCAATTTATCTCTCTCTAAACCCTTAACGCATAATCTCTCTCTCTCTCTAACCCTAACCCCTAGTCTCTCTCTCTACCCCTAACCCTTAATCCCTAATATGTATTTTTCCATAAACCACTAACCCCCAATCTATCTAATCACATAACCCTTAATCTCTCTCTCTCTCTCTCTCTCTCTCTCTCTCTCTCTCTCTCTCTCTCTCTCTCTCTCTATTTAAATCCATAACCGGTAATCTTTCTCTCTCTATCTATCCAAACCCCTAACCCTCAATCTCTGTCTAAACCCCTAACCCCCAATCTCTCTCTCTCTCTCTACCATTAACCCCTTATCTCTATCTCTATCTAAACCCCTAGCCCTAACCCCTAATCTCTCTCTCCCTAACCCTCACCCTCTCTTTCTCTTTATTTCAACCCCTCAGCCCCACTATCTATTTATCTACCCTTAACCCTAATCTCTCTCACTATTTCTCTCTCTAAACCGCTAACTGCCAATCTCTCTCTCTCTCTCTTATATATATATTTAAGCCCCTTACTTGAAATCTCTCTCTCTCTCTCTCTCTCTCTCTCTCTCCCCCCCTCTCTCTCTCTCTCTATATATATATATATATTTAAGCCGCTTACTTGCAATATCTCTCTCTTTATCTCCCTCTATTTAAACCCTGACACCCAGTCTCTTTCTCTCTTTCTCTACTCAACCCTAATCCCTTTTCCTCTATATATGCCTCTTTCTCTTTCTTAACCCCTAACTAGTAACCCTCCCCCCATCTCTCTCTCTCTCTCCCAACCTCTCCTAGCTCTCTCTCTTAGATGCGTAAACTTCAATATATCTCTCTATCTCTCCCTAAGTCCTTGACCCCCAATATCTCTCTCTCTCTCTCAATATTGAACCTTTAATATCTCTCTCACTCTTAACCCCCAACATCTCTCCATGTGTGTGTGTGTGTGTATTTAAACCGCTAACCCCAAATCTCTTTTGCTAAACACCTAACCCCCAATATCTCTCTCAAAACACCTAACCCTAAATCTCTCTCTCTCTCTTTCTCTCTCTCTCTCTCTCTCTCTCTACTTCTCATTCTCTCTCTCTCTTTATTTAATCCCCTAATCCCCAATATATCTCTCTATACCCTTAACCCCAATCTCTCTTGTTATTTATCCATCTAAACCCCTAACTGCCAATATATCTCTCTCTCTAAACCCACAACTTCCAATCTCTCTCTATCTCTCCCCCTCTTTATTTAATCTAATAAGCCCAATATATCTTTCTTTCTCTCTCTCTCTCTCTCTCTCTCTCTATCTATCTAAATTCATGAACTTGAACACTCAGTCTCTATTTTTCTAAACCCTAACCCCTAATCTCTCTCTCTCTCTCTCTCTCTATATATATATATATATATATATATATATATATATATATATATATATATATCCCTCTCTCAATCTATCTCCCTCCCTCTCTCTCTCTATCTATATATGTATATATCAAAACCCATTAACACCAATCTCTCTCTCTCTCTCTCTCAAAACCCATTAACACCAATATATCTCTCTCTCTCCCCCCCCAAGCCCATGCCTCTCTCTTTCTCTCTCTCTCTCTCTCTCTCTCTCTCCAAGCCCACAACCCACAATATCTCTCTCCCTTTCTCTTTAATACCCTACCCCTATTCTCTTTCTCTCTCCTTCTCTCCATCTCTCTACCAGTAACTCTAAAACTCTCTCTCTCTTTCTTGAAACCTCTAACCCTACCCTCTCTCACTCTAACTATCTAACCTTAAATCTATCACTCTCTCTCTCTCACTCATTCTAAAACCCTCTCTCTATGTCCCCTTGTTTAAACCCCTAACCACCAAACACACACAAACTCTCTCTCTCTATCTCTCTCTAAAATGATTACCCTAAATATATATCTCTCTCTAAAACTCTAAAAAACAATCTCTCTCTCTCTCCTTATCCCAAAATCTCTCTCTCTCTCTCTCCGTATTTACACTTAACCCTTAATCTCTCTCTCTCTCTCTCTCTCTCTCTCTCTCTCTGTATCTAAACCTCTAATGTCTAAACCACAATAACTCTCTCTAAACCCATAACCCCTAATCTCTCTCTCTCTCTCTCTCTCTCTCTCTCTCTCTCTAAATCCTTAACCCCCAATCTATTTATCTCTCTATCTACCCTTAACCCCCAATATCTCTCTCTCTCTCTCTCTCTCTCTCTCTCTCTCTCTCTCTCTTTATCTAAACCCCAAACTCCTACCCCCCATTCACTCAATCTCTCTATCTTGAAACACCTAAACCCTAATCTCTCTCTCTCTCTCTCTCAATTTAAACACCTAACCCCCAATATCCTTATTTATCCATCCAAACCCTTAAATCCCAATTACTCTCACTCTCTCTCCCTCACTCATTCTAAAACTTGAAACCCCGTTCTCTTTCTTTCTTTATTTCTCTATGTCCCCTTGTTTAAACCCGTAACCACCAAACACTCTTTATCTCTCTCTCTAAACTCCTAACCCCTAATATATCTTTCTAAACTCCTAACCCCTAATATATCTCTCTAAACTACTTACCCTAAATATCTCTCCCTCTCCTTAGCCCAAAATCTCTCTCTCTCTCTCCCTCTTTACACTTAACCCTTAATCTCTCTCTCTCTCTCTCTTTATCCAAACCTCTAATTTCTAAACCATAATGAATCTCTCTAAACCCATAACTTGTAATATCTCTCTCTCTCTCTCTCTCTCTCTCTCTCTCTCTCTCTCTCTCTCAATTTAAACACCTAACCCCCAATCTCTCTCTCTCCCCTTAACCCCAAATATCCTTGTCTATCTGTCCAAACCCTGAAACCCTAATCTCTTTTTCTAAACCACTAACCCTGAATCACTCTCTCTCTCTCTCTAAACCCATAACACCCAATCACTCTCTCTGTCTAGATCCCTAATCCCAATCTCTCTATCTCTCTTAATATATTTATCAATCCATGTAAACCACTAACATGTAACCTACAAATCTGATCTCTATATATCTAATCATCTAACCCCTAACACACAATCTCTCTCTCTCTCTCTCTCTCTCTCTCTCTCTCTCTCTCTCTCTCTCTCTCACTAAACCACTAAAATCTAAATTGCAATTTTGATCTCTCTCTCTCTATATTTATCTATTTGTCCATCTAAACCCCCAACCCCCAATATCCATCTTTCTCTGTCTCTAAATCCCTAACCTCAAAACTCTCTCTCTCTACCCTTAACCCCTTATATATATCTATCTCTCTATCTAAACCCCTAACCCTAAACCCTAATCTCTCTCTCTCCCTCTCTCTCTCTCTCTCTCTCTCTCTCTCTCTCTCTCTCTCTCTCTCCCTCTCTCTCTCTCTCTCTCTCTCTCTCTCTCTCTCTCTCTCTCTCTCCCCTAAGCCCCAATGTCTCTCTATCTTTGTTGCTATAAATACTCACTTCCCGCGGACAAGAGCTGTTTCCCTAACTTGAAATCCCTTCACAACTAGAAAAAATGAGTAACAATAGTAAAAAACACTTTTCCTAAGATAAGCAGATGTTTGGAATGAAATCTTCACCTGAAAAACAATGTGATGCTCCAGCCTTCAAGAGTACTAGATCTCCATAGTTTACCTGCAAAAACACATCACAAAGCACACAAGATCAAGGCCACCAAATACAATCCAATATCTTATATCAAAGACTAAGGAGTTCGATAAAAAAAACTAGTGACTGAAACACACTAATAATTATGGGAAAGAAACTCTTTATTGCATAATCAAATGAAGGGAGATATTACAACAAATGTGCCTTAGTGTTATGATGTCTCCTCTCTTGCAAAGTCTTGTCCTCAAAGCTTCAACTTGTCTTCTCTATGCTCACCCTAGATTTGGCCAAAACTTTGGTGCAACAACATAACTTTCCTCCCTTTACCCATGGGGGGTGAACCCATACTTATAACTCTTGGGAGGATAGGAATGGTTGAGAAAATGGTGGATGAGGTGGAAGGGAGATCCTACTAGGGGGGATCTCGAGTCCAGGTGGTCCACAAGAGTAGGGATGAGGATGCCATGAAGCTTCTTGAATGTTCTCTTTTTCCTTTTGAAACTTGAGCACTGCTCTTTTTACATGGAGACAGAGCATTACCAGGGATGCACCACTCATTGATAAAAGGGAATAGGCAATGGCACCACTCATTGTCAATTAACAAGTGGCATTACTGAAATAGGTAATGCACATTGCATAAATGGAAAATGCGGTGGTGGACACAAGTACGAAAATATGGGTCTTGTTCAGGGTCTAACTTCACATTTTGAGGATTTGAGGCAATTTCTGATGTTTTGGCTCTCATTATCATGGTCATGATGAGATTTGTGTGTAACAGAATTCCCCCTAAAGAATGAATCTAGAGGAATAGGATAGGTGAAATATTCATAAGAACAAGTTATCACTTCAAGGAAAGAAATCGCTCGATCAAAGATCTTCATCAACTCGACTTCTCTGCAATACATCAATAATTTTACTCATATCCCAATGACTCCTCATCATGGCTGCAGACCAATACAAGGTAGATCCATGCGAGGGATGAAAAATCATGCAGGCTACTAAAATATAGCGTAGATCCATGTGAATAAGACTCAAACTTGGACATAGCTACCAGACATACAATGTATATATATGTCATATGGACACAAATTTGAGCATAGCCATGACCATAAAAATGTGGATCCATTCTAGGACTCATACAAATACTCCATCACAACCTGAGAAAATCAATGAGCTCTTAATAGATACATAGGGTCTTCGTCTCGTCTTCCACAAAGTATGATTCTATCCATGTTATTACAAGGTCTTGATGTCGAACATGGTAGAAACCACTTGATTACTGGTCAATGATGAGAACCATTAACAATTGCGAGGGAGATCACCATTGATGTTGATGATTCCCAAGGTACCCTAATACAATATCTTGAATGTGAATAGATGATCTGATGTTGAACACTCGGTTGAATCTTTCAATCAAAGTTCAATGATGTGAACCTATGTCAAAAGCAAGAGGATTTTCCATTGATGCATATAGATATCAAGGTACTATCTTGTTTCTAAGAAAAATTCATGGATGATGAGCTGAAGTCAACAGGAATAGTATCATCGAAAGAGGGCCATGATGAATCTGACATCGATGACATGAAACTCAGAACAAAGTTCTGGAATTTTGAGTATGATAAAACCATAGGACTAACTCAAAGGTAACTGACACAAAAGTTTGACTACGGATGCAAGCTCTCAACATGACTTTCCTTTGAACATCGGGCGGCATGACTGAAGACTTGGAAGCATTGACTTGACTAGGTGAATACCAAGACATAATGCAATGGTGGATGATGCATTCTTTGAAAGACTCAAAGGAGTGACATGATTCATGAAATTGGATCGACTTGGAAGTAAGCTGAATGAAATGCATACAAGTCCCATGTTCAAAGGTGACTGACTACTACCATTTATTGCAAATGAAATACAACTCCCTTCCCTTACTTTCCCCATCATGATTGATGAGTGCCTCTTTTTTTTTTTACGAGTTCAAAGAGGGTAGAAAACACTCATTGCATCTTATCATAAGATAAGTCCTTTCTCATATGTTTCACGAACCTAATAAAGGAGGTGCTCATTCCCAAAAATAGGGTCTCTCGGTGTTTAATTTAATGATTCCATTTAAAGTTAACTTAGTATCATTCATGTTTAGAGAGTATGAATGAAAACAGAAGAAGACTCCAAAAGGTCCTTTTTTGTATGATTTAGTCCCTAGGGCCTGAAAAAGTATAAAATAATGCCCGAGAGAACTCTTCTAGATGATATCCATTGGAGTATTATTTTTTTCGTAATTAGTCAATCCGAACCAAAAAAAGGGGTAAACTATCATCGGAAAGATGACTTTTCAATTACTTTTATGAGCATGAAGAAGACAATTTCACTCGGCGATCTTTTCACATTTAAGGAGTCCAAAAAGAGCTTAAAGGAGACTCCAGTAGGGTTTCTTTTCACAATAAAAGAGTTTAACGAGTTTGAAAAGAAGTGCAAGTTGAATTAGAAATTTGGCATTGATTTTAAAGAGCATGACCTAAATTTTGAAGTTAGCACTCAAGGAATTTTTTTTTGTTTTATGCAAGTACGAAAAAGTCAAAAACAAAATCACTCATAGCAAAAAAAGTTTAACTCGTATCCCTGCAAAAACTTTGAAAAGATTATTAGACCTCCAAAGGACTTGAAAAATGATTTTTTAATGACTATTTAAAAGGGTATGTATAATAAAATAATTAAAATGATTAAAATAATAATAAAAACCAAAATATTTCATATAAAAACCACTTACCATTTCACTATTTACCAATTTCGAGAGCTATTTGGTGCCATTTGTGTACAATCTTCAGGAAAGGACCCCAGAGTCATCAGCCAGCTATTTTTCGATCTTTCATCTCCAAGTAAGAGCCAAACCCAATCCTAACATTTCTATGGTTGCATTTTTTCATTCCATGCAAGTTTTTAAGGGTTTTGAGGATTTTTACCCAAGGGTAAAAACATTTGCAGGGTAACGTTGTTTCTCCTTGCGGAAAAGGAGGTCCCTACTACTCACCACATATTTCATGCACAAAAAGGAGGTGCCACCACTCTATCCCAAAGGGACGAGAGTAGTGCCACAGGATTCCCTAAAAAACACCACACACAAGACAAAATAAATATTTCTAAGTATTTTTAATGGTTGAAATGATGTTCTAATACTTCAATTTGAATTTTTGGCAGGTTATTTTGGCAAAAATGGTTGCCTCGAAGGAGAGGAAACATGAAGATTATAATGTTAGGACTTGATCAGATGTTGGCACTGTGGTTTCTTTACGAGGCTGTGGCCTCCTAAAATTCTTCAATGTTCCATACATGAGATCTCATTTCATATTACTGGAGTATATACTAAGGATGTGGAACCCGGAGCAACAATATTTTGAAGTGGGGGCTCACATTATCACTATGGAAGTAGAATACCTCTACTTCCTTATAGGGTTATCCAAGCGTGGGGCACCTATCTCACTGACAGGTCCTTAGGGAGGAGATGTCACCACATAAGAGTTGATAAACCGTCACTGTTTTCCAGGCACTCAGATGCTTGGGAAGAAAATCCCAATCAAAGAGGTGATGGATTTACCTCTTCACACAGTGTTATTTACTATGCAATGAGTTTTAGGGAGCCAAGGGGCTCATCATACTTCCCGAGCACACATACTCTATGCTTTGGAGGCTATGGCACCTACACTATTTAATTGGGTTGGGGCTTTACTAAGAAATTTCAAGGAGCATTTGACCAAGTGTCAACAGGGAGAACTGAAGCAATTTGTTTATGGTACCATCTTGGCATCCTTCTTATTTGAGCGGGTACCTCATCTGAGGCCGTAGGCAGCTTTGACTAATCTAAGAGCACAAGACCCTCACATGCTACATTGGGTAGAGGTGATGGCTTGCAATAGTGGTGGGGGGTCTAAAGTCAAATATGGGAGCACCTTCTTTCATTGGTTGGATGACCAACTACTCATGATAAAGGATTATGCATACATTGGAACTAAATTCAAAGGGGATCCATACCTAGCCCTACCAGCAGGTTCCCAATGGGGCGACATTGGTAAGAAGAATACTCAAGACATCGATTCTTTTTGTATTTTATGTTTTATAATTTTTATGGATGTTAATGAGACCAAAATTTTCATGTAGATGTAGGAGATGCACAACCTGGGGGTTCCTCCCCAATTGCCAGGCGAGCGGGGTCCCTCTTTGTTCACAGAGGATATGTCTAGTTGACTAAGTTGGAGGAGAACCTCAACTGGTTAACTCTAGATATTCCAGTCATTTCTGTCGATGACCTCCCTAGGAGGTACCAGAGGAATACCACTAGAGTATCGAGTCGATTTGGACGCCTTCTACGGAGGGTAGCGAGAGATATCATGTGTTACTGTGAGCATCATTAGTCATCCTACATGTTGTAGACACTGAAAGCTATCTAGATTTGGTATTTTTGTCATTTTGTATATTTGAAAGCCGGTGTGCTTCAGTCGAGGTCTCGAGACCATATTTTTTGTAAAACACTATATATATATATATATACAGACTTCTCTATGGTGTCTTATCTATGTTCAAATGTGGAATGATATTTATATGAGTTTTTATGTATTTTTACTACTTATGTTTATTTACAATGAACCATGTTTCACTTATAAAATTTTATGTATGAGCAATGTACCAGTCCAAAATGTAATTGGCTAATGAGTCTGCAACCATGTTACAAGACCAAGGAATACACTGATAAGTAATAATTTCAAATGATCTTTATAATAAACACACTCTTCAAAAAAGGTGAAGAAGTGTAGGTTTTCAGATGGCATACATGTGACTTAAGTGAAAAACCACTAGTTGTGAGTCCATGAATACTACCAAGTGATCAATGTCCCGAGATGCAGCCTCAGTTAACAAACCTATTACCGCATGATACTCGGTGAAATTATTGGTGGCTGAACCTACACAAACCGCTCTTGAATTGACTAAGTCACGAGTTGGGGAATATAATACCCAAGCAGTTGAAGCAAGGTTCAGGGTATGACAGCAAGCACCATCAACTAAACCATAAAAAGCCATTTGATCTGCATAACCAAAACATGGTATAAACAGTATTGACAAAAAATCAAAACCATATTGAAATACGAAAACCACACCAAAAAGTCAATCAATGTACATATATACAAGGTGCTATAACAAAAATGTCTTCAAGCATAGTACCTTTTCAGGTACAACCCATTGTGAGGTTTCCTGGAAGGTATCCCATCATAATCTACAAGCTCATAGGCCCCTTTCTCTAAGACTTTAATCACGATGTAGGGACCATACCACATGGATTCCAACTTCCCTTTTCCAAGTTTGGCATTCTTCAGATCATAGGTCAGAACCATGTCTTGTTCATTAAATACAAAAGGTTGAATGGATTTATTGTATTGAGCCTTAACGCATTTTTTATGCACCTCATTAGCCAAGGCAGCATCTCTTTGATTCTCATCAAGGTTTTTCAAATAATAAAAATGTTCTTATTCGATAGAATTGTTTGAGAGAAGTTCAACTGCAAGCTTGAGTGATGGGATCTCCCATTCAACAGGTAGGACAACTTCCAGTCCATAGACATACTGAAACGGCGTAAAACCAGTTGTTGTTTTAATCGAAGTTCTATAAGCCCATAGTGCAGAAAATATATTTAAGTGCCAGTTGGATTTATGATCTCCAACCATTCTACGTAGCATAGTCTTCAAGACTTTGTTAATGTCTTTGACTTGACCATTATCCTGTGGATAATAAGGAGTTGATTTCTCATGATGAAAACCCAGCTTAGTACTCAACTCTGCCATAATATGATTACGAAAATGGGATCCGTGATCAGTGACTATGGCTTGTGGAAGTCCAAACCTAGCTATTACATGATTGAAAAGGAAGAGGGCGGTAGTCTTACCATCCTTTGCATATGTAGGCATTGACTCATCCCATTTTTTGAAATAATCCATGGCTGCAATGATGTAACCATGCCCCCCGAATGAGGTAGGCATACAATGCATGAAACCTATCCCCCATTTGGAAAAAGGGATAACGTAAATGACGGGGTGTAACGGAGCATGGTGGGTGCGCTTTTTTGGATAAAAAAATTGATAGGGTGGGCGCTTTTTAACTGCCTCATGACAATCTTTGAATATTGAGGGCCAAAAATACCCAGCTTGAAGGATTTTCTGAGTTGTGGCCATCCCAGAAAAATGAACACCACATTCTCCAGAGTGGCAGTCATTCATGACTTTTTCAGCCCATGAGTAAGACATCATTGGAAAATAGAGTTTATACGCCAGTATAACGTGTCATTTAGAATGAGGTAATATTTAGCGTGGTGACATATGCATTGGTGATTGTCACGGGACATATCAAGCTGAAATATTTGGGTTTGGAGATAGATAATCAAATCTCGATAGCATGGGTCAGTTGTGCTAATCAGGAATAAATATTCATCCGGAAATGAATCATTAGGCTTAACTCCCATGAGAGCATAGGGAAGGTCACACATTAACTCTGAAAATACTAGGGACTTCTTGAAAGTATCCTTAGAAAACTCGAGATCAAATTCCCACAGGATAACTACCCAACGAGAATACTTTCCCCCTAGCACTTGACGAGTCAAAATGTAATACATAGGGTTTTTATCAGCAAGGACAATTGTAGTACATAGTAGGATGTAGTGATGAAAACTTTGCACAACAATGACCATAGCGAAATCTAGCTTCTCCACATGTGAATAATGAGTTTCAGAGTCAAGAAGTCTCTTACTTAAATAGTAAATCACATGTTTTAGGCCATTGAGATCTTCTTACACCAGAACCATACTGATGGTAGTAGTGGAGGCGACAACATAAAACAGAAAGTCTTTTCAATAGTTTGGGGGATGCAACACCAGTGAATTTGTCAGAGTGTGTTTCAATTTATCAAAATATTTTTGGGCCTCGTCATCCCAAAGAAACAAAGTGTTATTTTTTAGGAGACGCGTATAGCCATGCATTTTTCTGCAAAGTTGCACACAAACCGACGAAGAAATTTTTCCTTTCCTTGCAAAATTTGGAGTTCATTAATGTCAGTCAGGGCAGGTAAGGACAAAATAATAGATATCTTCAAAGGATCTATACAAATACCATGTTTGGAAACCATGAAGCCAAGAAGAAGTCCAGTTTCAACATAGAAGACACACTTATGTGGATTAATCCGAATGTGATAATGACGCCATTGGAGGAAAATGTACCTAAGATGCCCTAGATGATCCTATCTCTATTGGGAATGAGTAGGGAGGTCATCCAGGTATGGTTCCACAATGTGCTTTATATCGTGAAAAGCGTAGGTCATGGCTTGCTAGAATGTAGCTCCGTCATTTTCCAAACCAAAGAATAGCTTCCGATAAGAAAAGGTTCCCCATGGAAAAATGAATCTCATTTTATGCTGGTCGACAGGTAAAATTTCTATCTGATTATAGCAACAAAAAAAACATCCATAAACAAAAAGATGACGCTTTCAGCATAGTTATCAATTATTTGATCGATATGCGAGTGGAAAAGTTGTCCTTGGGAAAATCCTTATTCAAATATTGAAAATCGATGAAAACCCTAATAGTGCCATGTTTCTTAGCTACATGAACAATATTAAATACACATTCATTCAGCAGTACTGGATAAATTAAACTAGCTTTCAGAAGTTTTTTCAACCTCAACTTTTTCTGTACTGGTCTCGCCATGGGGTAAGTCTTGATCTTGTGTACAATGACGGATGGATCACTCCCATTCATCTCTTCATACGTCCAAGCAAAAACATCTCGAAATTGTTTGAACATAGCTCTATACTTTTTAGTTTCTTCAGTTGAACAATTATGGCCTACATGAACATGTTCAATAGTTCCAGGCTTCACTGATATGTCGATGGGAGTTGTCTAAGTGATATTACACAAGTTTCCTTCG
This sequence comes from Pseudotsuga menziesii, assembly GCA_001517045.1. Classification (NCBI taxonomy): domain Eukaryota; kingdom Viridiplantae; phylum Streptophyta; class Pinopsida; order Pinales; family Pinaceae; genus Pseudotsuga; species Pseudotsuga menziesii. The sequence continues at coordinate 315,371 of LPNX010436314.1, read as the reverse complement.
GAATCAATGTCTTGTAATAGTACAGGAGTTTGAGTATTTTCGACAATATTAGAATTAATGAGAGAAACAAAATTAGAGTCTACCAAATTGGCATTGGGAAGGAAAGAGGATTTATGGTGATGGTCTTCCCATACAAATTCATCCACATTCATGATATCCATAATAGACTCATCGAATGGAAAAGTCTGCAAGAGATAGTCCAGAGTGGGGACAGAGGGTTCTAGCCAGTAGGGGAGGTGGTAAGGACCCAATGCCACTAGATGAAGATCATCATAGTGTACATCAGAATCAGATTGCATGGCATCATAGAGTACTTCATGAGGAACTAGAGAATATGTCTCAACAAATTCTTTACCTTTAGGAATGCACCCATCCGTGGATATCATATTCACAGTTGCTACTTTCATAATAGGAGGATTCAAGGGAACACACACATAAGAGTTGAATCCTTCAACATCCCAACCCTGATGTATTTATAAGGCAGAGGAGATCACCCTAACATAGGAATATTGTTCATGGTAGGGACAGTAACATTAGGTGAAAAAAATTCAAGCTGATCTATGGTCACAATATTCCCTAAGTGAGGGAATTGGAGAGTACAAAAAACCATCATAGTGATAACCGTCATAGTGTAAAACTAGTTTCTCCCCAATAACATATTGTAATCTAATGGAGCATAGACTACTTACACTTGAATGAAAACAGTATTTCCCCCAAGCTTGATTGATAATTCCAGTAACAAATCATGAGGTTGGAAACCTCATCCGTCGAAATATTTCAAAGTGGTAGGTCACTTAGTAAGTTTGGGAGAACCAATGGCTATCCAGGAAGAAATAGACAACATTGAAGTGGAAGCCCCTTCATCCAATACAGTACAATGGAACCTTCCTCCCAACTACCTTGGTCGCGATTCGAAACGTGAGCTGGTGGGATAACCTGGACTTATAATTCTCCACATTAAAATGAATAATAGTAGTATTATCTGGATCTAAGGCCCCTAAATCCATCAACATATTTTTACGCTGCGTAGGGAAATAAGGGAAGCATATAGATGAAGAAACATTAAGAATTGGCAAGTGAATATCAACTTCATATTTGAAGGAAGTAATTAAAAATCAACAGTTGGTTAAAACAGAGCTAGGTTCATATTTCTAGGAAGTAAACTAGCAGTCAATTAAACATCATTTCCAGTTTTCAATTTAAAGGATACAACTGGTAAAATTCAAGGAGGTGTTAACCCAAAAATCCCCCACTCAGTTCTCAATGGCCTACACCACCCAAGGACACCATCTCACAACCCTCATATCACTTCATTAGACCCCCACACCCTCAAAATGGACTAAGGATGAAGAAAATGACTTAAAAACCCCAAAAAGGAGCCCAAAATAGTCTCCTAGGAGCTAAAGCCCCCAAAAAGGGGATAAAACCCTAAAAGGAGCTAAAGTTAGGGCGGAAGGGGCTAAATCCATGACCAAGGACTTAAAACCCTAAAACCCCTTGAAAATGCCATAAAAGGAGGGTGGGGGGTCACTCTCAAAACACCTCTCCCTTGCATACTGTTATGCTGCCCGTGGATGCCTTGAGACACCTTTGCCTCTCAAGCCACCCACTCCCTCTCCTCCATCTCCATTGAGCCATTGTTCCCCCATCCAAGAGAGGTGCTTCTACAAGCTAGGTCATGGTGGCCCATTTCCACTAGAGAAGGTATAGCTTGTATTTCATATCTTGTTTATTTGTTTCTTAGTTTTCTTTGCTTTCTAACCTTTGTTTCCATTTGCAGGTTTTCTGTTTAACATTGTTTTGCAGGTATTTCAATCTATTATAGCTTAGGATTTGTTTGTAGGTCTTTGGAAGTGGAACCCTAACCCTTGTTTGCAAAGGGGTTCACCATTGCTTCTCTCTTTTCTGTTCTTAGTTTAGTTTACTGTTCTGTCCATTTACATTACGTTTTTATTTTCTGCATTTACCCACTAGTAGGAACCTACCCTTCTATCCTATAGACAGAAGGGAGCCATTCCTGCCCCTGTAGTAGGGAGATATCCCTGCTACAGAACTGGCAACCATACCAGGTCGATCCCACAGGATCCCTGGTCCAAATTTTTAATTTTCAAGTTTTTTTAAATTTTTTCCCTAGTTTTCAAAAATTTTCTGTTAAATTCACTTTAAATCGAGTTTATTTTCTATTATCAATACTGTCGAAGCCTCTTCTAGGCAAAACCAAGTCAATTTGGCCACATCACAAGTTACTGTCAACCAGATCTGACTTTGCCTCACAAAAAACCCCAAATCCAGGGTAGGGCACTCTTATCGTGGCCAAAAGTGAGGTGAGGGCGTACTTAATGGCCAAACAGGTCCCATTCAGGGCACACTTAATCCCCCGGTAAGTGTGACTTCAACCCAGAAACTCAATCTGTGACTGTTTCTGCATTCTGTGCGACCCCCTCACCAGATTTGATCAAAAATGTGCAGCCTGTCAAACAGAACTTCAATTTCAGTTTAATAGAGGGTAATTTCCAGCACTGCAAGTCAATTTCAGTTTTTGTTTTCATTTTCTACAATTTCTTTCACAAACAATGTGTAAATAACAAGTAAATGTTAATGGATTAATCAAATGAATCTAGCCTAACTAAAATCAACCTAAAACTAACTATCTTGCTTCCCCTTCCTCCTCTACCCAGTCATCACCCTCTAGGGTATTCTGGGATATGACGAAGGGAAAGCTCATATAGATCTAGGCACTCCACTAATATTGTTCCAAACCACTAAAACCAAATGACCTGGAAGTTAGAAAGGGTAGAGAAGGAGGGATTCTCATGGTGCTAAGCATCCTCCCTGTTGACCAACCTTGCATCCGGGAGGTGACTTGAGGATATATGGATGGGCTTAGTTCCATTGTGTTGAGAGCCCAACACCTTCTCTTGGTTGAAGAGGAATATAAGTGTGAGGTAGACATCTAGTTAGGTCATACACATTCAGGTTTAAACACTGTATCTGTTCACAATTTCTGATTATTCAATGCATGCATACACAATGACATGAAATCTACCATGATGAATTCATAAACCATCTGCAGCAACCAAATACCAGAAAAACAAACAAACAAATACACCATACCAACTAATCAACCCAACTTAGTTCATGACGCTGAGTGAGCCTTAAAATTTACCAATTTACACTAACTACAAACAAATCTGCAGTCTTTGAGGCCATAAGTCCCTGACTGCTTCAACTGTGGGAAGTACTTGGGCTCTACCTAGAAACTCATTATGAGGAGTACCATAGGAAACCCAAAGTAGCTGGCCACTGAGAGGAATTGCCAAGTAAAATGGGCAATGACCCCTTTCAATTGAGTAGAAACACCTGTGAGGAAAAAGCCAAGCTGTGTCTTCTGGCAGTCTTGGTGGCTGAGAGACCACCTGCAGCCAATAGGAAGCCATTGAAATCGGGGTCCAAACATCATTCCCACTAGTTTTAGACATAAAATATAACACAATTGATCCTCCACGCTCTTCCTCATGCCTAAGAGGTGAACCACCACCATTTGGAACACTCAATCGACAATGTCGAAGCCGCTCTTAGCGATCTCCCATACCATGAGAAGGCCACACAACCTCTGATTCTGATTCAGACCCATATCAGTCTGAACCAGACCTCCATATTGCACCATCAATCCCCATGGCTAGTGCAGATCCAGATCCATTTTCCGGCATAGCCATAGCAAGTGGACCCATGTCAACATCACAACCTGGAAAGTGACCCAAGCACAGTTATGCAAACCGTCATCAGTTAGCTGCCACCACCTATAGTGACCAACCAAGCTGGCCCACTGGCAACACACGGGGGCAGTGGCCCTTCCACACACACTACCCCTCCTACCACACAGGGGGGCAGTGGACCATCCACTTACATTGCCCCTACTATCATACATGGGGGCAATGTCCCCACCACTCATACTGTCCCACCCACAACACTTCGGGGTATAGGCCCATCCGTAATGGTGCCACCACAAGCACCCCCAGTTGTGTAGATGCATTATGCACCTGCAAACCCCACCACTTGGGGTCAAATCTGCCATTCATGGCTTGTCTTAACTTGCCTGACTTGGCTAGATTAACAAATGGCCCCATTCACCACTAAGATTTTTGGCCTCCAATGCCAACGAAGCTTCCATCAGACATCCCCAAGTTTGAAGGAAAAGCAGGGGAATGTCCCTAAAACCACATAATGACATTCCATCTATGGTGCTCATTCAACAACATCGTAGACAATTCCATCATACTGAGGCAATTCCAATGCACCCTTACAAGTGTTGCGGCCAAATGGTATATTGAGCTACCACGGGCCAAATACCCGGACTTCAACTCCCTAGCCTTCATGTTCCTACATTATTTCCAGCTCCTCATTAGATATGACAAAGGGGTTGAGATCCTGTTATCCTGTTGCCAAAGCACTGCCACTCATATAACTGACCATATCCATGAGTGGTAGTGACGTCGTAGCTTATGCAAAATCCAACTTGATGACAGGATCTTCTTGGATTGGTTCCTTAAGACCTTGCTCCCACCCATAACAAAAGACGTCGCATCTGAACATCCCCAATCCAAAGACTCAGGCCATACTGAAGGCCCAACAGTTTAACCTTATCTATGATCAGTCTGGATACTTGTACACCATCATTCCAGACGCCCCCCGTCCAAGTACCTCATACTGTGATGCACCGGGGGCATCCCATGCTGTGGATGACATCATAGGATTGCTCTCACAACAACCACAACCTCGACCGACACCACCTGTTGTTAGACCACAACCAAGCAACACTGCTAGTGTTGCTTTCCAAAACCAAGCTCTGGACTATGCCAGAATGATGTCCTAGTCCAGAGCAACAACTTCCTACGCATAGCCTGTGCCACCACAGTAGGCTCAGGCCATGGCTTGGCCAACATAGCAGTATGTGGGGCAAATGCCCACATTTGTGGCACCTTCACCCCCACAAATCTATTATGCACCACCAGTACAACAAGTTCAAGCCCCCGCCCCTACTCCACCCGCTCTATTGGAACAAGTGTTCGCACAACAAAACCGTCCCAACCAGCCTGCCCCCAACAATCAACAAGGGCAAGCTCAAAATAACTGATCCCGTAACTAAGGAAATAATCAATCACAGGGAGACAGTCAACAACCGAACCCTCCCAACAATGCCACGGCAAATCGGCCAGCCAAAAACCCCCCATGATAAAATGCACCAAGACGCAACGCCCCGTTTCACACAAACCAACCATGCACACTGTTAACACCTTTACTTAGCAGAGGATCGAAGGAACCATGGTGAGGAGGAAATAATGGTTTCTTGTAAGACTTTGGTTAAATTTTATGGTATAAAATTATGAAAACGGGCGAGTAAGCGATGAATTTTCACGGGATCCAACAGTGTAAAGCGGGGAGATGGAGATCGACGGTTTATAACGTGTCTGCTCCATGAAAATGCGAGAAGGATAAAGACATGCAGAGTGTTTGATGAGATGTGAATATTAACGGTTGCTGATCTGGCTCGATGAAATATACGGTCATTGTGAACTCCGCCCTGTATACTTGCACGTTTGATAAAATGAAGAAGCTCGGCGGAATAGGGTGCGTGTCGCTCCATCCGACGGCTGGAAAGTAAAGGTCAAATATATCAACGGTCATTGACGGATCTGGAGCGGGAATTTGCGTGGTGGTTGGAGACAAAAGGTGGTAGCAAAATGCAAACCACAGTACACGCAGTAGCTCATGGTGCATTCTGCTGGCAAAAGCAGTTTGGCAGAAACCACTAAAGGGGGCCTCCAGAGTGGGGTCCTATATAAACAAAGTTGACTTGTTCAAGAATTATTTTTTATTGGCGCCGGACGAATGAAAAGGACCTGTGTGCTCACCAACCTCTAACAGTCAATCTAGAATACACGCAGTCACAATAACAGGTAAGGCCCGAGCGCCTGAAATTCATCCACCTAATTACCATTGTTGACTGAATTATGGACAAAGGAAAAGATTTGCAAGGGTTTAGTCATATTTTGGACGATAGAGAGGAATACCTGGTTGACAGGGACAAAGGAGTATGTGACCCTTTCTTGTCTGTAGGAAGTTTATCAGTTAGCAAAGAGAAACTGTGGCAATACAATTCGCAGGGTAATGATATCCTAAACACTTGAAAATCACCTTTATATCATTTTGCTATTGAGCAAACCCTGCATTTTCCCGAGTTCACAGAGTGGTGCGCAGTTAATTATTCTTCTTCTCAGAGAGTTATTGTCAGTCAGTCTACGTCTAGGATACTGTGTAAAATTGATGCCAAGGTCATCCGTGAAAATCTGAATTTGCCTGATAACTACCCTGACAGTCGTGAACCTATAAACGAGTCCATTTTAGCCGAAGTGTATAAAAATTGTGAAACCGAGGTCCGTTGTAAATTCTTGTCAAATATTCTTAAAGACGGTCAATCACTAGATGGTCTATTTCTGCCTTATCACATTCACATTTTCAAATATGAAGTTCAATTAGTTGTGTCCTTAGTCTGTCAAGTCCTGGGTCTAGATGATGATTGTCATGTAAATGAAGTCATCTTAGGCTTTCTATTGAAAATGAGTTCATTAAGTTTTGAGTCCCAGTCAGTTCGTGTACTCAGTTTAGATGAGTACATAGCAGAAGCTATACATCTTCAATTGAGTGAGTTTCCAAAGGTAAGGTTCTTCAAGTTTCAGACTTATTTACTGAACATGTTGTTGTGTTCGAACGTCACCGAACTGCAGTTTTTAAGTACCATGTTTTCTTCAGATTTGCCCAAGCAAATCAGCATGTTTGAATTTGCAAATTCAATTATGTCAAAAATATACAAGATGTTATTTGATGAAGTGTTACCCCGGGTATTAGAAGAGATGAAATGCATGATGCAGTCCTCACCTGAGGACAGGGTCGGAGATTGGTTTTTGTACAAGGATTTCACTATTTTAAGAATATATGGATTTACTAGGGAGCCTTATAGGTTACTAGATTTCCTTACTCCCATAATTTTTGCATTAGAGTTTATGAGACAAAGACTGCATTCAGAAGAAGAACACTTTGGGGCCTTTAAGAAATCTTGAAATATCAAGTTCCCTCTCAAAGTTGGTTCTTTTATCTTCAAAAATAAAGGTGCCCTGGTGTTCATAGAAAAATTGTTGGAGAGCATGGAATTTCAAAAGGAGCAAAGGGTAAATTATGATCCCCATCATATAATTTCCCTGAGAAAGTAGGAAAACAAAAACAAGCCATTTGACCACCAAGTTGTTGAAGGCCTGAGCGAGATAGCCAATTTGTTTCATTTTATGGAAATTCCAAGATCTGATGAAAGCACAAGTATTATACCAGTTGCAGTATCTCAAGTGACAGATGGTCCTAATATTGTAGTTAAAAGAATTCTTTCTGAATTTGAAAGCATGGAAGTGGATGAGGATGGGTCACACAAAAAGGCCAAATTGTTTCAAGATGGTGGAGTTTTAAGTGAAGAGATTTTAGACGATTTAAAAAGAGTTACTTTAGTTCCAACAAAATCTGTACAGGTGAATCAGTTTTCTTTTAAAGGTGTAGATAATTCAGAATAAAGCCCAGTTTTCAAGTCCAAAGAGGAGCTTATGGCCAGTTATGTGGAGAAGCGAAAGTAGTCCCTAGAAGAGACAAGGAATCTACTCCCGCGGGTGAGGAGTTTAAATAATCCAAAAACTTCCTTGATTTCTACCAGGGACGTGGAAAGAAATACTTTTAAATTGGCCATGGTAAGTGATAAGAAGATGTTAGAAATAGAAGTAAGATTGGACAAGATTAGTGTACTAGACAAAATACAGTTACATAAGCAAACAGGCGTCCATTCGGGAGATGATTGAATATGATATTCCCAGCGCGGAGCAATGGAGAGCCATAGAGAGATTCGGAAAAACGAAGTATATCCTTGATTCATGAAGACATGTGTTGCACGCTAAGAAGCTGCTTGGACGAGACCATGTTACTGAGTTGATTTTAACTTAATGATCTATTAGGAACGAAGCTAGTAGTTTATTCCTAGGAGTTAGGAATATAGTTACAAGACTTTGATTAAGCCGGTTATTCAGTTATAAATCTTCTTGGAAGAGGAAATGATTTTATGTATATAAGTGCATTTATTTTATGTGATGGGGGTTGGAACCCATCTTATTGTTGAATGTTTCTTTTGAAGACATATATTTTTGAATAACAAAGTGAATGCATAAGAGTTATCAGAGATTCTTGCGTCATTTACATTACAGTCTATACTTCTCTTCTTATGTGATTGTCTTTTTTTTCAGTGTAACACCCCATTCTGTTTTTCGTCATATCTAAAACACAGTGTTGAATGGTTATAATTCATAGTGTTTATGCTCTGATCATCATTTTAGGTGTTTTATACATTTTTCTACTAAAGTTAATATAGAACTCATCTTTGATGCTCTGTATTAATGGACTGTCCATTGTTTCTTCTGTTTCACATGAACTAAATGAATGACTGTGATGGAATGGTTATCTTGCCTTTGATAAAATCTCATGCATATGTCTTTGTGATATCTTTATGTATATGTGACTCCATTTCCTAGTGGTTATGTGTATTGTTTCAACCAATTTATACAAATCTTTGAGTGCTGATTTATATCTGGTCTTGTTAAATCTGTATCTGAGAGATCTCTCTCTGGAAAGAAAATCCAGTTTCTTTCTAAAAGTGGTTTTGATGTTACCTTTGCGATTTACCTTTGCAACCTGGGTACATTCTGAGTGCTAACAAATTGGCGCCGTTGCCGGGGAATGAAAGTGCACATCTACCCTGGGAGAAACGACAGAATTTGAAGAAATATTTCTGTGGGCAAACAGGAATTTTTATTAGTAGAAAAGGTTGTATATTTTCCCTAGCGACTCTATTGTAAAACTTTTTTAAAACTTAAGGAGTCATTCTGGCTTCGAGAAGACACACGCAAGGTAACTCTGATACCGAAGTCTTGAAAAGTTTGGAAGATCCGGAAAAATTATTTAAGAGAAAAGATAAAGAAAAGATAGGTTTTCCTTTGTTTGGTGCATCATCTTCTCAAGATTCTCCTATTGATCCAGAATGGGAAGTTAATGTTGGAAGGAATTTGTTGAAAACCAAATCTGAGTCTGATCTTAAGAATACTGAGTTTAATTCTCGTAGATTAGAGTCTTATTTGTTGGATTCCCTCTGGAGAGATTTACAACAGACTACAAAAGCTGAAACATTTGCTGTTCAAAATACTCAAAAGTCTTCAGTTTCCTTGAACCCACCTAGACCAATGGCAGCCAGATTTGCTCCCTTGCGTTTGCCTCCTTTATTACACGATATTCCTCAGAATTATTCCCAAATAATTTCTTTATTTGATGGAGAATGTGACATAACTGCAAAGCAACATGTGGCTAAATTTGAAGACTTCATCGACTTAGAAGAAGTTGATTATCCAGATGTTAAAATGCGGTTATTTGCCCAAAGTTTGTCAGGTGATGCAAAGAAATGGTTTAAATATTTTCCAGATGGGTCTATAATGAATTTTCAAGCTTTTCAGAATGCATTTCTAGATAGATGGGATGATAAACAGAATCCTTTACAACTCTTGTCTCAGTATAATAGTCTCAAAAAAGGAGGTTTCGAATCTGTCCATGAATTTTCCAGCAGGTTTATGAAGGTTTATAATTCTATTCCGGAAGACATAAAACCTTCTACAGCTGCTACTAAACTACACTATGCTGAAGCCTTTGATAATGATTTTGCATTTTCATTAAGGGAGAGAAAATCAACGACTCTTGCTGTAATGTTTACAGATGCCTTAGAGGTGGAAGAAAATATGATGGCAAGTGGAAAAATGAAACATAGAGATATTGATAGGAGGAAAAAGGAAGAGAATTTGCCTTCTACTTCTTCTTCTACTAATGATGTCAAATTTGAAATGATGTTGAAGACAATGGAAAAGTTGACGGACAGATTAACTATGGATAACAGGGGGTTCAACAAAGAACAAGCTGATCCTCAAATTAGGAACCCTAATTTTAGAAGACCAAATCCCCCCGTTCCTTCCCAAAATAGGCAAAGAGACATAAGAAACCCAAGAAATCAGGAATACCAGCAAATTCGACCACCGTTCCCTGAGAATTATGTTGCTGATGAAGAAGACCCTACTGAGAATGAAATTCATCTTTTTGGAGAATTGGATTCAGAGATATATCTTACTGAAGAAGAGCATAACATGTTTGAACAGGAAGGTGGAAATGAAGAATTTGAAAGGGACACAGAACAGTATCAAAGGGGTTATTTACATGCTATGGATGATGTGCAGAGGAAAATCAGATTGAGAAACAGGGAAGTTTTTATAAATAAGGGGAAGGAAAATCCAAATCAACCTTCCACGAGTTCCCTAAATGTAGAAAAGGGAAAAGAAGTGCAAAAAGAGTCTCTTGTAAATAAAGAAGCTGAAAATGAGATAGAAAGAGACAAAATAATAAAGCAAGTGGCTCCAATTGATGTAGAAAGGGCTGGTTCCGGTTTTAATTTGCAAAATGAGCTTTCAAAGTTAAAAATTTATGTTCCATTTAACAAGTTGTTGAGAAACAATGAATATAGAGACGCTATAACAAAAATGGTCAAAGGTCAAGGAGAATCGCAATATGATATTTTGGAGTTGAATGATGATAATCCTACTATTTCATTTGGGTCAAAGGTTGAAAATTTAGAAAATGAAGAAGTCCCTCCTTTCTATTTGAGTCTGAATGTGCATGATATGGTGGTCCATAATGATATGTTAGACTCAGGAGCATCACATAATTTAATGCCGAAGGGAGTAGTTGAAAGTTTGGGACTAGAAGTGACAAGGCCCTATAAAAATTTGTATTCTTTTGACTCTAGAAGAGTAAAATTCCTTGGTTTGATCAAAGATATGGTAGTGACTCTGAATAAATTTCCATCTAAAACTATAGTCATGGATGTGGTAGTAGCAGATATTCCACCTAAATTTCGGGTATTGTTATCAAGATCTTAGAATTCTAAGTTGAAAGGTAGTTTACAAATGGATATGTCATATGCTACGATTCCTGTTCAAGATGGGAGCAGAAGGTTGTATAGTGAGAAAAGGACTCCTTATGTAGTGAGCAATCAAGATAAACCTGAAATTCATCATATATATGCCGTTGATACTGATTTGGGGTCTTCTATTCTCTTTAATGATGTTGTCCCATGTGATCTAGAAGCTACATTGTAGGAGAAGTCTGAAGAAGATAAGAAAGAAGAGGTGATGGAACAGGATGCTTTGGAGGAAAAACAAAAAAGGGAAGGTTTGTGGACTATGTACTTTGATGGATCTGCTGCAAAAATAGGTGCTGGAGCTGGTGTGTATATAATTTATCCTATTCGAGATTTTAAAGCTTTATCTTATAAATTAACATTTGAATGCACAAATAATGTAGCAAAATATGAAGCTTTATTATTGGGGTTGCATGCTTTGAAAGATTTGGGAGCGCAGAGAATAAAATTCTTAGGAGATTCAGAGCTGGTGATAAATCAAGTAAATGACAGCTTTCAAACCAGGCATCCTCGAATGAGGGTTTATAGGAATGAAGTGTGGGATATGATTGGTAACTTTTTCACAGAGCACACGATTCAAGTGGTTTCTAGGCATGAAAATATGGTGGCAGATTCTTTGGCAGTAGCTGCTGGAAAATTTAAAACCCCTATTGCTGGTTAGAAAGAGTATCAGGTGGACATTGTGAATAGACCATCTATTCTCGATAATTCTAAATATTGGAAATTATTTGAAGATGATATGCAGATCAGAAGGTTCTTAGAACTCTCAGGAGAATTTGTGAATACTCCTATTGACACCGAAAATGACAATGGCGAGAGTATTCAAGATGATGAAGAAATTGAGAAAGAAGGGGATGGCGCTGAAAAGTTAAAAGGAACCGTGGGAGGTAAGGATATTATTCAATTAAAAAATAATTTCATACCAAGAGGTTTGATTCCTTTGGAAAAAAATTTTGATCAGAATGATGTTGCTAAGAATCCAAAAGTAAAGCCTGTTGAGAATGCTGTTGAAGATAGGAATATTGGCACTGAGGAGAATCCTAATACTATAAAAGTATCCAAGAAATTGCCTGAAAAAGAAAAAGAAGAATATGTGAAGTTAATGAAAAAATATACAGATGTATTTCCTTGGAGTTATGAATACCTTAAGGAGTATGATACGTCTATCATATAGCATACTATTCCTATAAAGCCTGGGGAGAAACCTTTCAAGCAAAAACTCAAAAGGATAAACCCTAAGTTGCTTCCTATTATTGAGAAAGAAATTAAGAATTTATTTGATGCCAAGATCATTGTAACTCTAAGATTTTCAAAGTGGGTTGCAAACCTGTTTCCTGTTAGAAAGAAGAATGGAGAAATAAGATTGTGCATAGATTTCTGGAATTTAAACAAAGTTTCTATGAAAGACAATTATCCCCTGCTAAAGATGGATCATATATTGCCGAAGGTGGTCAGAGCTGAAAGAATTTCAATGTTAGATGGTTTTTCTGGTTATAATCAAATCAAATTATTACCCGAAGATCAGGAAAAGACCGCATTTACCACACCCCGGGGCACTTTTATGTATGCAAAGATGCCTTTTGGCTTAATGAATGCAAGAGATACTTTTTAGAGAGCTATGGACATTGCTTTTGTAGGGGAAATTGGGAATTTTGTGGTAATCTACATGGATGACATCACAGTCTATTCAAAATCTGACAGAGAGCATCTGCATCATCTAGAGAAAGTTTTCATGAAGTGTAGGAAGTTTGGTATATCATTGAATCCAAAGAAGTCCAATTTTGCGTTGGAAGAAGGAAAGTTGTTGGGTCATATAATATCTAAAGATGGAATAAAAATTGATCTTGGAAGGGTGAGTGCAATTTTGAAAGTAGGAGAACCCAAAAGTAAAAACGAGATACAATCATTTTTGGGGCAGGTGAACTTTTTGAGAAGGTTCGTGCCAAGCTTTGCTAAAATCTTAATGAATATCACAAATATGTTGAAGAAGGGTCATGAGATAAAATGGAATGCAGAAGCTAGAAAATCTTTTTGGGAAATCAAAAAAGCAATATTAGATGCTCCTGTGTTGGTGAGTCCAAATTTTACCAAAGATTTTTCTGTATTTTCATATGCTTCAGAATATACTATCGCAGCAGTTTTATTGCAGAAAAATGAGGAGAATTTGGAACAGCCCATAGCATTTTTTAGCAAAATGTTGAGGGATGGAGAATTGAAATATGACATCATGGAGAAACAAGCATATGCTTTAGTCAAAGCATTGAAGGATTTCAGAGTATATATTCTACATTCACATATAATTGCACATGTTCCATCTGCTGTAGTAAAAGGAATTTTGACACAACCAGATCCTGGAGGCAGAAGGGCAAAATGGATTGCTACATTGCTGGAGTACGATATAGAAATAAATCCCACCAAGTTGGTTAAAGGACATGGATTAGCCAAAATGATGGCCAATTCAAATTGTGAGGCTTTACAAATTAATTTCCTATCTCACCAATCTAATCAGTTGGACACAAAAGTGGGAGTAATGATTGATTTTGTTGCATCGCCATGGTATTCTGATATTGTTTACGTCCTTCGAAATTTACAAGCACCAGAAGGATTGAGTAAGTCAAGGGCGAGATCCATAAAATTGAAAGCTACCAAATTTTGCATTATAAATCAATATCTTTATTGGAAAGACCCCGGAGGAGTGTTGCTAAACTGTCTTTTAGAAAATGAAGCTCAACATACAGTCAAAGAATTTCATAAAGGGGATTGTGGAGGACATCATTCTTTGAAGGTGACTGCAAATAAAATTCTAAGAGCAGGGTATTATTGGCCAACATTATTTTCAGATGTATATAAAGAAACCAGTAAATGTCATCAATGCCAAATTTTTGATGGTAAAAGAAAATTACTTCCTCTCCCTTTAAATCCAATAATGGTAGAAGCTCCTTTCCAGCAGTGGGGTTTGGATTTTATTAGCGAAATAAAATCCAATTCATCAGGACAACACAAATGGATTCTGACAGCTACAGATTATTTTACAAAATGGATTGAAGCGATCCCCACCAGAAGAGCCACTGAAACTGTAATCATGGATTTTCTTGAGGAAAATATATTGGCTTGATTCGGATGCCCCAGAAGAATATTAACAGACAATGCAGCTGCTTTTAAATCCATGAAAATGATTGATTTCTGTCACAAATATCATATAAGTCTCAATCATTCAACTGCCTATTATCCGCAAGGAAATGGGTTAGCTGAATCTTCAAATAAAAGCTTAGTAAGATCATCAGGAAGCTGTTGGAAGATAATAAAAAGTCCTAGCACACCAAACTCAAGTATGCTCTATGGGCTAATAGAATTAGTACCAAAAGGGCAATCGGCATGTCTCCTTTCCAACTGGTGTATGGAACTGAAGTCGTTTTTTCGGCGTCGTTAGGTGTTCTGGTTATGAGATATTTCCAAGACCAGCAAGAAGAACCAAATCACATGCAAAGGAGGATAAACCAGATTATTGAGCTGGAAGAACGAAGGAATAAGGCTTATGACAAGGTGCAGTTACATCAGGAAAAAATGAAAAATACTTTTGACAGAAGAATCAAAGAAGATCAGTTTCAGATTGATGATCTGGTCTTGAAGTGGGATGCTCCTAAAGAAGACAAACATGGAAAATTTGATCATATGTGGGTAGTTCCTTATGTTGTTGCTGGATACAGAGGACAAAACACATTTCTATTAGAATATCCGAACAGGGTTCCTCTGGATAGTAACCCTGTCAATGGAAGGTATCTGAAACATTACCTGTCCTAAAGAGGAAGGTAAAATTTGTATTATAGCCTGTAAATACTTTTTTTCTTTACAAGTCAATATGGATGGTAGGCCGAATGTATTTGAAGCCCGCGGTGAAGGCCCTAATATTCATGAGGCATGCTATTCCTTTCTAAAAAATTAAAAAAAAAACAATATATCTACGAAAAACAAAAGATAAGTTTTTTGGAAGTTACTGTGAAAGATTAAAGTCAGGCACCTGGTTTACGAGTTCTTTGATACCTCACAGGGAGGATATCATCCCCAGATGGAGCCATTTGTTAACACCTTTACTTAGCAGAGGATCGAAGGAACCATGGTGAGGAGGAAATAATGGTCGCTTGTAAGACTTTGGTTAAATGTTATGGTATAAAAGTATGACAACGGGCGAGTAAGTGATGAATTTTCATGGGATCCAACGGTGTAAAACAGGGATATGGAGATCGATGGTTTATAACATGTCCACTCCATGAAGATGCGAGAAGGATAAAGACATGTGGAGTGTTCGATGAGATGTGAAGATTAACGGTCGCCAATCTGGCTCGATGAAATCTACGGTCATTGTGAACTCCGCCCTGTAGACTTGCACGTTTGATAAAATGAAGAAGCTCGGTGAAATAGGGTACGTGTCACTCCATCCGATGGCTGGAAAGTAAAGGTGAAATATATCAATGGTCGTTGACGGATCCGGAGCGGGAAGTTGCGTGGTGGTTGGAGACAAAAGGTGGTAGCAGAATGCAAACCATAGTACACGCGGCAGCTCGTGGTGCATTCCGCGGGCAAAAGCGGTTTGGCGGAAACCACTAAAGGGGGCCTCCAGAGTGGGGTCCTATATAAACAAAGTTGACTTGTTCAAGAATTATTTTTTATTGGCTCCGGATGAATGAAAAGGACCTGCGTGCTTGCCAACCTCTAACAATCAATCTCAAATACACGCAGTCACAGTAACAGGTAAGGCTTGAGCACCTGAAATTCATCCACCTAATTACCATTGTTGATTGAATTATGGACAAAGGAAAATATTTGCAAGGGTTTAGTCATATTTTGGACGATAGAGAGGAATACCTGGTTGACAAGGACAGAGGAGTATGTGACCGTTTCTTGTCTATAGGAAGTGTATCAGTTAGCAAAGAGAAACTGTGGCGATACAATTCGCAGGGTAATGATATCCTAAACACTTGTAAATCATTTTTATATCATTTTGCTATTGAGCAAACCTTGCATTTTTCCGAGTTCGCAGAGTGGTGCGCAGTTAATTATTCTTCTTCTCAGAGAGTTATTGTCAATCAGTCTACATCTAGGATACTGTGTAAAATTGATGGCAAGGTCATCCGTGAAAATCTGAATTTGCTTGATAACTACCCTGACAGTCGTGAACCTGTAAACGAGTCCATTTTAGCCAAAGTGTATAAAAATTGTGAAATTGAGGTCCGTTGTAAATTCTTGTCAAATATTCTTAAAGATGGTCAATCACTAGATGGCCTAATTCTGCCTTATCATATTCACATTTTCAAAGATGAAGTTCAATTAGTTGTGTCCTTAGTCTATCAAGTCCTGGTTCTAGATGATGATTGTCATGTAAATGAAGTCATCTTAGGCTTTCTATTGAAAATGAGTTCATTAAGTTTCGAGTCCCAGTTAGTTCATGTACTCAGTTTAGACGATTACTTAGCAGAAGCTATACATCTTCAATTCAGTGAGTTTCCAAAGGTCAGGTTCTTCAAGTTTCAGACTTATTTACTGAACATGTTGCTGTGTTCGAACGTCACCGAACTGCAGTTTTTAAGTACCATGTTTTCTTCAGATTTGCCCAAGCAAATCAGCATGTTTGAATTTGCAAATTCAATTATGTCAGAAATATACAAGATGTTATTTGATGAAGTGTTACCCCGGGTATTAGAAGAGATGAAATGCATGATGCAGTCCTCACCTGAGGACAGGGTTGGAGATTGGTTTTTGTACAAGGATTTCACTATTTTAAGAATATATGGATTTACTGGGGAGCCTTATAGGTTACCTACTTTCCTTACTCCCAGAATTTTTGCATTAGAGTTTATGAGACAAAGACTACATTTAGAAGAAGAACACTTTGGGGCCTTTAAGAAATCTTGAAATATCAAGTTCCCTCTCAAAGTTGGTTCTTTTATCTTCAAAAATAAAGGTGCCCTGGTGTTCATAGAAAAATTGTTGGAGAGCATGGAATTTCAAAAGGAGCAAAGGGTAAATTATGATCCCCATCATATAATTTACCTGAGAAAGAAGGAAAACAAAAACAAGCCATTTGACCACCAATTTGTTGAAGGCCTGAGCGAGATAGCCAATTTGTTTCATTTTATGGAAATTCCAAGATCTGATGAAAGCACAAGTATTATACCAGTTGCAATATCTCAAGTGAAAGATGGTCCTAATATTGTAGTTAAAAGAAGTATTTCTGAAGTTGAAAGCATGGAAGTGGATGAGGATGGGTCACACAAAAAGGCCAAATTGTTTCAAGATGGTGGAGTTTTAAGTGAAGAGATTTCAGACGATTTAAAAAGAGTTGCTTTAGTTCCAACAAAATCTGTACAGGTGAATCAGTTTTCTTTTAAAGGTGTAGATAATTCAGAATCAAGCCCAGTTTTCAAGTCCAAAGAGGAGCTTATGGCCAGTTATGTGGAGAAGCGAAAGCAGTCCCTAGAAGAGACAAGGAATCTACTTCCGCAGGTGAGGAGTTTAAATAATCCAAAAACTTCCTTGATTTCTACCAGGGACGTGGAAAGAAATACTTTTAAATTGGCCATGGTAAGTGATAAGAAGATGTCAGAAATAGAAGTAAGATTGGAAAAGATTAGTGTACCAGACAAAATACAGTTACATAAGCAAATAGGTGTCCATTCGGGAGATGATTGAATATGATATTCCCAGCGCGGAGCAATGGAGAGCCATAGAGAGATTCGGAAAAATGAAGTATATCCTTCATTCATGAGGACAGTTGTTGCACGCTGAGAAGCTGCTTGGACGAGACCATGTTACCGAGTTGATTTTAACTTAATGATCTGTTAGGATCGAAGCTAGTAGTTTATTCCTAGGAGTTAGGAATATAGTTACAAGACTTTGATTAAGATGGTTATTCAGTTATAAATATTCTTGGAAGACGAAATGATTTTATGTATATAAGTGCATTTATTTTATGTGATGGGGATTGGAACCCATATTGTTGTTGAATGTTTCTTTTGAAGACGTATATTTTTGAATAACAAAGTGAATGCATAATATTTATCAGAGATTCATGCGTCATTTACATTACAGTCCATACTTCTCTTCTTATGTGATTGTCTTTTTTTCAGTGTAACACCCCATTCTATTTTTCGTCATATCTGAAACACAGTGTTGAATGGTTAGAATTCATAGTGTTTATGCTCTGATCATCGTTTCAGGTATTTTATACATTTTTCTACTAAAGTTAATATAGAACTCATCTTTGATGCTTTGTGTTAATGGATTGTCCATTGTTTCTTCTGTTTCACCTGAACTAAATGAATAACTGTGGTGGATGGGTTATCTTGCCTTTGATAAAATCTCATGCATATGTCTTTGTGATATCTTTATGTATATGTGACTCCATTACCCAATGGTTATGTGTATTGTTTCAACCAATTTATACAAATCTTTGAGTGCGGATTTATATCTGGTCTTGTTAAATCTGTATCTCAGAGATCCCTCTCTGGAAAGAAAAGCCAGTTTCTTTCTAAAAGTGGTTTTGTTGTTACCTTTGGGATTTACCTTTCCAACCTGGGTACATTCTGAGTGCTAACACACACTCTATGATTTTTATGGGCACTACACATTCGAGTGTCCCCTCATGGGTCGTGCAAAGCAGGCCATTCAAAATGAGGCCCAACAGGCTGCCAACGCTACCAATCAAGCCCAACCCAACCCAGCACCACAAGGACCTCCCCCCATGGTGCTTCAAAACCCGCTACCAGTCCAAGGGTTGGTGGCAACCGCACCCCCTCCCCAAGGCAATGCCAATGCTCTGAGGGAACCTCCCACTGCTAAGACAGGTGTTCATCACCTGCTAGCCATGACAACTGAATAGGTCAACTTACAAACTAGACGGAATCAGTACGGAGCTAACACCAAACCTGTTGACTCATCAGCAGCATCCACGTCTAAGACATTCAACCTACCTCTTTAGTTACCCCCGTTCCTGTGCCCCCCCATAAGCAGAGTTGCAAATAATGCCACAGCTAGAGCTGCAGTCAGTTATAGAATTATGGATGATTTGTCCCAAACACGAACTACCATTTCTGCTCTTGAGGTACTTAAAACATGCCCAACACAGCAAAAATCCTTACTAGCCGCCCTGTGGGCAGTAGACCCCTCCGAGTCCAAGTTGATCACCTTTGACACGGAGAACAAGGAACCGCACATGCCATCGACCATCGCCTTCCAAATCCTAGTGTCCATCCAGAATTTGGTTATGCATCGGTGCATAGTGGATGAGGGGGCATCCATGTGCATTATGTCTACCTTGGTTTAGCAGAAGCTTGGATCACCAATTATACAACCCACTAAAGCCCAAGGAATCCTCCCCCACGTTACCATCACATTAGCCGGGAAGACAGTGCTGATCGACATAGAAGTCGTCAATGCTCAACCGAAATACAACCTTCTCCTTGGGAGAAGTTATATGTACGCCATGAGAGTGGTCGCATCAACTGTCTTCCATCTCATGATGTTCCCCCACGAAGGGAATATCGTGATGGTTGATCAAATCACTTATCATGATCCGCAAGGGTTAACGACACCCTCCAACGTTATCCCTACCATCACCACCATTGAGCTACAAAGGGAGACCACACACGCCAATGTCATCCCTGCAATCAACACCATGGTTGAAAACACACCAGCCTCCCCACCATTGAATGTGGGACCTGGGTTGTTTACCGATTGCACCATGACGGCTCCTTTCCCGTTAGAGTCACCACCACTGACACAAAATGAAACTGTGTACTTGTGCATGGTCTCATTCAGCACCGTTGCACCCAAATAGCAACCACAGCGGTAGCCCCAACCACAACCACAACATTGTCTGCAGCTGAAACACCAACAGCAGCCACAACATCACTCGCAGTAGTAGCATTATGCACCGCTGCAACCACAACTGCATCCCCACATGCAACTAGCAGGGAGTTATTTGGGCTCATCTCCAGTCCATACGATTCCATTCCTCTTTCCCCCACCTGGTGTCATGAGCAAGTTGGTCATGGCCACCTTAAGCCTACCCAAATTCACATTGGAAATTATGGTGTGGTATCTCGATCCACCAGCTCAACCAGCAATGCCCCAGGCTGTCTTAACCTTGGTGCAACCCATAGCGGTTGAGTCTCACCCTCCACTCACTCCACAAAATCCAATAGCCACACCTGCACCCGCCCCACCCCACCCGAAAAGGGTCAGAGGCAAGAATGCCAAAACCATCGCAGAGCCACGACAAGTCCCACCTTGCACCGTTTGCGAACAATAGGACCATCCAACTCAGAATTTCCCTAAAATCCCAGTGATTCATGTGCATCTGTATGCCATGGATACAAATGAAAACATCCCCGTGGTTGAACTCCCAACTGCACCGATAGTCAGGAACAAGGCATTGAGGACAAACCATGCTTGCACTCTTTGCAGCTTGTATGGACATTACTCCCACAATTTCCAATACCATCCCGAATTTCAAATGGCTCTCCCTGACCTCTGTCAACATTCCCTTGAGTCTGAGATCACCTTGATCGAAGAAGTTCACCCACCACCTCCTTCATTAGACACCATGTCCATTTAGATGATGTCCAGTTCCACAGACCCGCTCATCTCCTCCTCCACCGACGGTCCATCAGACCTGTCTCTTCATTTCTTCAGCAACGATGAGGAGATACTTGAAGCTCTGACTGCCCCAGAATACCCATGGGACGACATGCACCATCGCTTGTTCTTCCTCCCTGAAGAACTTGTGTCATAGTCTGACCAGTTTTCCGTGGAGACCAAAGATTTCATCCATGGGAAGGTCGATTGGTTCAAGAACCCTATCCCAGCACCATATGCCTTCAAAGAAGGGAATATGGTGAACATTTCACCAACCATTAAAATCGACATCTCAACCAACTCGGAGATCGTTGAAGAAATCATGCTGGGGGCATCTTGCTCCTCGGAAGAGGTCGATGCCTACAAAGCTCTCTTCTGAGAATTCCGTGACATCTTTTTCTGGTCGTACACTAAAATGCCCGACTTAGATCCATCCATCGTGGAGCACCACATCGACACATGGCCTGATGTGGCACCTATACACCAAAAGCAATGGCCCATCCATCCATCCAAAGTGGCTGTGGTGAAAGCTGAGATAGAGAAGCTGTGCACAGCTGGCTTCATTTATCCCATTGCATACAACACTTGGGTTTCCGATCCTGTTCCCGTAAATAAAAAACATGGTACCATTCACATTTGCACAGACTTTTGCGACCTCAATGGGGCATGTCCCAAAGACAACTTCCCCACACCTTTCATCGACCAGATCATTGATGCATGCACCGGGCATGAAGCCTTTTCCTTCATGGATGGTTTTTCTGGATATAACCAAATCCAAATCTGGAAAGAAGACCATTACAAAACGGAATTCAAAACCCCATGGGGCACATTTGCTTACCGATTCATGCCCTTTAACCTCAAAAATGTTAGAGCCACCTTCTAGCGTGCCATAACACACTGCTTCCATGACCTCATTCACATCATATTGGTTTATTTCAACAACCTCATCGCGCGGTTGCAAAAGCACACACAACACATAGATGACTTGCTACAAGTCCTCATGCGATGTCGCCAGTGCAGAATCTGCTTGAACCCATTCAAGTGTGTTTTCTGTCTCCCCACGGGCCGTCTACAAGGATTCATCGTGTCACACAAAGGAATGACCGCTGATCCTTGGAAAGTCCAAATGACTTTCCCTCTAACGTCACCCCTTTGAGTGACAGCATTTCAACTTGTATTATAGTCTTTCCATTTTATGTTTTACACATTTTTTCCAAATTGAGTCTTATGTATCATTTCCTCTCATTGCTTCAGATGGAGTACACCTCAAACCGGTATATGGGATTCACAGATGGAGCAAGCAAATGGTCTTTGAACCTCGCCTCGGCTGCATGGGTAATCTACTCCCCCTCGCATGATTTGATCCACATCGATGGAATATGCGTGGGCACTGCAACTGACAACCAGGCTGAATATGATGGTGTCAATGGCCTTTTGGTTTCCGCTCTCAAGTTAGGCATTCACCATCTCGATGTCTTCTTAGAATCCCAGCTGCTTGTTTCTCAGTTGAACAACCACTACCGAGTACGTGATCCTTGCCTCTTTAGAAAGTACCTGCGCACTAAATAGATGGTTAAAACATTTGAATCCATCACATTTACACATGTTCCTAGAAACCTCAATAGTGTCACATATCAAATGGCTAACGATATTCTAAATTGGCACATCCATAACCGCATATAGGAAACATACAACCATAACATCATGCATAATCATGTCTAAAAAATACACACACTGTCTAATAATACATCACATAGGCATTTGCATTCCACAACATCATAAAGAGACTCACATAATTATAAAACCATAAAAGTGCATCCACATGCATCAAAAAATATATATATATATATCGATCAGTCGCATGTCCAAAACATGTCCAATACAAAAATGAGAAGCCACATATGCTTTCTCGGTAGGATATACATAAGCGACACAAAAATCTCTAAGTACAGCAATGCACTAGGAACAACCTCACTAGGCTACTAATCCAACTCAGACTCGTCATTTGACTCGGTGTCATCATCTTCCGAAGAGGACCCATCCTCTGCAGGAAGATCACCTCTTGCCACCCAGCTAAAGTGCTCACAAGCCACTGCCATCTTCCTCATCACACCAGTCAACTCAGGAGGAAGGTTGTGAATAGCAGCAATAATGTTAGTACTCAGGTGTTGCTATCCATCATCTAACATTCCAATAGCAACATCCTCCATATACGGTACCATTCCATCCATATCTCGCTGCCGCCTGTGGGAGCTCCTGGAAAGAACCGCCGCAGGGGCTATGGTAACAACATGCCTCCAATGCCCAGGAAATGGGCGAGGACCAACATCTGCACATACAAACAAGGACACCATCAGTCCACATATATCGACATGCAAACCACTAACCAGCTCGACTATACTGTGCATACATATGAACATAAAAATATCACGCATACATACCAGCTGGTCCCCATTCTTGGCTAGGAGGTCGAGGCATCTCAGGGTCTCCTTGGAAATCCATACTTGCATAGGGGTACTCCTTGATCATCACAGGAAGCTAGAGTCACTACTCCAACAACTCATCTGTAAAAAATCATCCCACTCTGCCTCCACCCTCACGAATCATCATCTAGCACCATCTGTACATCCTTGGCTCCCTTGAACCACTGTCCTGCACAGCCCAATGAGGACGAAGTGTAGGAAATTTCTCAAAGAAGAAAGCACACAAGAAGGAGCCAAAACAAAAACCAGCGCCAGTAGTCTTTGACTTGTTTAGTTGACACCGAACGACCTGCAGATACATCTGGCCCCATGCATAATACGTGCCACCCATAACACGCTCTACTAACTGTAGTTGACCACCAGAAATCTTGTGGCTCCCCGTGGAACCCAAGATAAGCTGAAATAAGGTCCCCACCGCCTGTGTGGACAAATTCTCGATGTCACACATCAGGATTTAAGAACCACGCACGTACGTCGTAGTGTAATAGTGTCGATCACACAGATCCTCCAATGTCTCCCCCCGAGACAACATAGGTACCAAGTCACCAACCACTCCCAATATAGGGAGCCCAATAATGAAGTATACATCCTCCAACATAATCTCAATGCGCTGGCCCTGAAAGAGGAACACCTCCTCATCAACATCCCAGAAACCTATCATTGTTTGCATTAACAAACACAAGCTCCGCATAAGGGGTATCCTCATAAATTTCAGCAATCCACAATGGGCTAATATATCTCTAACATTTCCGTCATGCAAGAATGCATCCCTGACACTCTTGCAGTCTCTCTCCCTCCACTTGATCTCCACCATCCTGCATAAGCAAAAACCCTGATGTGAGCCATTGCCATCATCAAAAAATCACCCAAAAGAGGCTAGGGCGCACCTGTTTGGGAAAAAGGAGCACCCAGGGCACTCAAAATTGCCCCACAGGTGTGCCCAGGGTGCACCTTTTCTTTCGAAAGGTGTGACTTGGCCCCCATGAAACCCTAAACTGCTCATGGGGGGCCTCTAGGTGACCAAATCCAGTAAATAAACCACCAAAATGATGAGATTCAGTGAGATCTTTTACCTGCAAGTCGCAGAACTCGAAACCATCGGTTGGATCTAGAGAAATATGCAAATGAAGAATTAGGGACCACCTCTCCAACTCCACAATGAATAGTGACAATGACACTTCACCATGTGGACTCCACCCTTATATAGGCCCCATTTAACCTAATTTCTTCTGATCGACATAACAAGACCATACGGTCTCCGTTTGAGGCACCGTTCATGCCACTGGTTTCAGAATTCCGCCCCCTATCTCTTTATGAGACCATTGTCTCATGTTTAATAAATCAATTTCGGGACCACTTCCCACAAGTCACCTCGATTTACGAGCCATTACATGAAGATTCAAGTGTCTACAGACCTGTACTTGTA
Source organism: Pseudotsuga menziesii (assembly GCA_001517045.1). NCBI lineage: Eukaryota > Viridiplantae > Streptophyta > Pinopsida > Pinales > Pinaceae > Pseudotsuga > Pseudotsuga menziesii. The sequence goes on along the minus strand of LPNX010436314.1, from coordinate 290,731 downwards.
TCACACTTCTCGACCGCAACTCATGCGAGTTTTCGGGCCACCACCCGTTAAGGAATGTAATTTTACTTTTATTTTTCCATTTATAATTGTGTTTTTCACCGCACCTTATGCAGACATCTGGACCATCGTCCACAAAACCCTTTATTTTTCTTGCATGTATTCGGCATATAAGTGCCCTTGGACTTGCACTCACATCACATGTAGTCAAGTTCGTCCACCGCAACACACACACATGCTCTCCTGACCTCTTTTTGAGAGCCACCTCGATTTGCGTGCCTCTACCGCACCGACTTGCGAGCCTCTGCCGTGATCTATCCCACGCATGTATTGGTATGTTTGAGAGCCTTCTGCTCCATCCATACTATGCGGATGACCTTTGGACCTCTGTCCACTATCCCGACATGGGGCACCGCTAGTGCCATCGCAATCGGTTGACCATATTGAAGTTTCGTTTAAGCTCTTTTCTGACTCCTAAAAACAATGAAAAGATTGTCGAGCGCACTGCTTCCTTTCCCGCTCACTAAAGTATAGGAAAGGGCGTCTACATCATCTCGTTTACCTCCTTTTGCGAACCATGTAGACCATTTCATGAAAAGGAACTCCTTGGCACACTCAAGCCAAGACCGTTCCCCTATGCATAAGTTTATGCTTTCTTAGGCAGTGGGGCCACACTTCACAAAAAATCTCACCATGGGTTGTCGTTAAGCTCTTTTCCAGCCGTCTCAATAAGAGAAGATCGTTGAGCAAATTTGGTTTTGTTCATGCTCGTAAAATTATTTGAATGACCGTCCAGTTAGTATAGGTTTAACCTTTTCTAGCCTGATTGTACTACCAACGGTAAAGAAGTCTCTCATCCCTTACAGGATGGGAGAGCTCTCCTATGTATACTTTTATCCTTTTTCAGGCACAGGAGACTACCAACAAAAAAGATCCCCCACTCGAGTCTTCTTCATGCTTTCAGACTCTTTAAAATTGAAAGCACCATCGAGCATTTACCTTCTCGGGCTTGCCTAAAATCCACAAGATCGTACCATAACGGTGTCCCTAGACACCACCCCACAAAAAATAGTCTAGCAGCATTCCCACATTAGGTCACCTTTGTTCAGAGTACTCTGCAATGTGTCTTCCTTGGATCCCATCAATATCAAAAGTGTCTACCTCCTCCAAGTATTTCCCATCTGCAATTACATTCTTGGTATTACAGCTATGATCCCATTCCCATGCATCAATTTCATTTGTTGCCTGGTCCTCCATGCCGTTATACTCTGAACAAAGGAAGTTTGAGTCTCCCACACTCCCCCTGCCCCTATTCAGTTCTTTCCCTCCCCCTCCCTTCCCATTTCAGTGAGTCAGTCCGCAGATTGCTTCACACCTTTCAGTTATCTCCCTCACGCTTCTCATCAAGGAAACATCATTGCCTTGACTAGGGGTAGGTCTCCCTCTGTCGACGTTGTTATAGCTGATTTTACCACTGCAGGTAAATCACACTTTGTATGGCCTTCCCCTGTCCTGCTGCAGACTCCTTAGACCCCATTGACCATTTTTTGTCCTTTGATGTTTTCTTGATCATCCCTAAAAACATGTGAAAAATTCTATACGTGACTTTTAATCCCTTAATCACATATATACGCGGGTTTGACCCCTAAAACCGCATACATTGGGATGTGTACAAAAATCCAAATCCTTTTGGAGTTTTCCTTGACATGTATCCGACTCACTTGACTCCTGGCCTTCCCTATGCTTTGAGATCGCTCGGATTCGACCTTTCATTACCCCTTTGAAAAACTATATAAGGAACTCTATGGTACATTGAAGGAATATGAGAGAATTGGGAGCAAAGAAACTATAGTCCATTGTTGCCAAAACTTATGCTTGAGTCTGCATCTCTTTGTCCCTTGGAGCACTAGTGTGTTCTTGCCAAGCTTGCATTTTGCTTGTAAGTTTGCTATCGAGAGATGGAGGATTGAGGTGGTGGAGGCCCAAGTGGGGGATTCAGTTTCTTCGGTTCGCAGATGTGCCATCAGAGGTTGTATCTATTGTAATCTCTAATTTATATCAATAGAAATATCTTTTCCTGTCCAATAATGTGTGTTTGAATGAATATTTTATCCATGGGATTATTTCGAATGCTTACACATTGTTGATTATATATGCTAGAATAGATCTAACACCATGATATATAGTATGCTTGTATTGTTTACTTGTTGTTAAGGAAGTAATTTATCAATTCAAGCTGAAGTTGGAAAGCTCAACGGGGATCTACTTCAACCATCTGGAATAAGGCACGAGGTATGATCCTTTAGTGTTAGACATTTCTTTTCTATTGCATATTGGAAAAGATTGATTTCTAGAGTCAAGCTGTCTGTTGTGGTACCCCAAGCCATAGGAATTTATCTCCATAATAGACATCAACACACATATTCCAGAGGATAGACCCAAAGGTTCCTGTATCTTGGTTTCATTAACATCATTGATAAGTTCCTTGGACCACTTGAGAGGAGTCCTTAGTGCCTCTCGGGATGGTTTTTTCTCACGTGCTTGACTCCAACTACATCACCGCACCATTGAGATTCGTACAGGGTTTGGTCCACACAATACTTGGTCGAAGACCTCGGATGTCACCCGAATCTAGCACATTGATGAGTCTACTCGAGGGACCTAAATAGGTTATGTCCCTTGTGATTTATGTGTTGCGTTGGAGACAGTGTTAAGAAGCCCCAGCAGTGCTTCGATATACCTTTATGATTTATGCAGCATACTTGTACCACAAAGACTTTGACTCTCAATCAGCGAGTCCATACAGTTATGTACCATTCTAGATCCAGCAGACCGTCAGTCATGAAGATATAGCATTCCATGAGAATGCCATGGGTCCAATGTACCAAATCAGCATTGTATTCAGCCTCACATGGAGGCAACCATTATTGTAACATCAGTTGTATATGATTGGCTCTTGTATTTTAGAGCATAGATCAAATTATTCTTTTGACATTGTCATGAGCATGGGGATGTCTGCCTTGTCCACATATATGTCACACATTATTTGTATCTCACCCATTGATGGGAACCATATTAATACAAAAACCAAAAACCACCATGCCCTAGCCCCAGAAGCACCACCTCTACGCAACAAATCCTATGATGTTCATCGACCATACGTTGAGCTCTTGCCCTCACACATCAGGGGGGAATCTGTTAACCCAAAAATCCCCCACTCAGCTCTCAATGGCCTACACCACCCAAGGACACCATCTTACGACCCTCATATCACTTCATTAGACCCCCACACCCTCAAAATAGCCTAAAGATGAAGAAAATGGCTTAAAAACCCCAAAAATGAGCCCAAAATAGTCTCCTAGGAGCTAAAGCCCCCAAAAAGGGGCTAAAACCCTAAAAAGAGCTAAAGTTAGGGCGGAAGGGGATAAAAGCCCAAAAAAGGGGCTAAAGCCCTGACCAAGGACTTAAAACCCTAAAACCCCTTGAAAAAGCTATAAAAGGAGGGTGGGTGTTTACTTTCAAAACACCTCTCCCTTGCATATTGTTATGCTACCTATGGATGCCTTGAGACACCTTTGCCTCTCAAGCCACCCACTCCCTCTCCTCCATCTCCATTGAGCCATTGATCCCCCATCCAAGAGAGGTGGTTCCACAAGCTAGGGCATGGTGGCCCATTTCCTCCAGAGAAGGTATAGCTTGTCTTTCATATCTTGTTTATTTGTTTCTTAGTTTGTTTTCTTTCTAACCCTTGTTTCCATTTGCAGGTTTTCTGTTTAACATTGTTTTGCAGGTATTTCAATCTATTATAGCTTAGGATTTGTTTACAGGTCTTTGGAAGTGGAACCCTAACCCTTGTTTGCAGAGGGGTTCACCATTGCTTCTCTCTTTTCTATTTTTAGTTTAGTTTACTATTCTGTCCATTTATATTACGTTTTTATTTTCTGCATTTACCCAATAGCAGGAACCTACCCTTCTATCCCATAGACAGAAGGGAGCCATTCCTGGACCTGTAGTAGGGAGAAATCCTTGCTACAAGAGGCACGATCAAATTTTGAAGGAAGAATATCAGTATAACAGATTTGTATTTCTAGGTTAGTGGCTGAGTATCCAAAGGGAAGGGATCAATTTCATATCAGCAGTCAAAAGATCATTTTTTGACATTTCAATCTATGACTATAATGAATGTACAGGTGGCTCAACAAGACATGCCAGATCACAATTTCAAAGGCATTGGAATCTTGAATTGACAGGAAACCACTGAGCATCAACCTATTTTTCAAGATCCACTATCCCAAATTTCAAGCAATAGGCAGATGGATCCGCATTTCCAGGCAGAGTATTGTGAGACATATTGACTTCTTCAGGCATTCAATCCCAGATTTCAAGCAACATTTAAATATTCAAAGGGAAAATGGCATAATATTTGGATGGTAGAGCTTTTTGGATTAAATGGATTGAACATTCCTAGATTTCAAAAATAGAGAACAACATCCAAATGGTTTTGTGATTCGATTTTGGCAATCAATCCATATTTTCTGGTAATGAGTCATAAATTACTTATATTTTAGGTGTATAGATAGGATTTAATTCCTAAACAAATGGTACCAGGTTGGATTATGTAATTATTATAAATTTTATCATTTGTAATAAAGAGGGGAGTTCCAGCCGAGGACTGAGGCAGGGTTAGAAAGAACTGCTACTGTTAGTTGCATGCAGACATGCATTTATTTTGATTCCTTTAATATGAAGAGAGCCTTTGGAGTGATTATAGTCGAGATGAGCCCTATTCTGTTTTATTATGAATTGATAAATTATGTGTTGTTCATGATTTTGTTCTATGTATGGTCCTTATGAATCCATACCAGAATTCGTATGAGTTATATGCACGTTTATTAAGGATCTAGAATTAGATTAGCTTACTTTTTCTATAAGTTCACACTCACAAATATTTCTATTACAGCATGTTACATTTATACATTTGCTGCAGCCATTTCCCAGGTCATATTTAGCTGATCTCTGTAATGTTTACCTATTCAGAAACTCTCATACTTATGCACTTTTTTCCACATCATTAATATTTCACTAGCCATGTTCTTTCAATAGTCAAGGAACATCTTTTAGTCATAACATCTTCTGGCGTCATTGTCGTGGACAAAGGAATGCAGATGTACTTCCTTGGGTTGTACGACAACGAATATATCCAGACTTTGATGGTGAGCAAAGGCTAGTGACATAGTGGTTGTTGTATTCACCTGGTGAGACCACTTGGTTTCAAAATGGCAGATTCAATTTTCGATCGAGTTACTTCATGTACCAAGACAATAGGGTTGGAGGTAGATCTTTCTTTCCTTAAAAATTTCAAAGAATGGATAGCTGATAATGATGAATGGAATGAAGATTTATTTTCCTATTTAGATTCTTATAATATTTCAAATGAAGAGGATAAACTTTGTTTTTTGAAGAAGATTCTGAAAACACTCAAATTGGAGTATGAAATTTTGTTGAGTCATAAAAATTCCCAAAATTTTTCTGAGATTAACATTTCTAATGGTCAGTATGAAGATATGTGTGTGGGTTTGAATAAAGAATTAGATCAGCATATCTTGGGAAGTAAAAAATGGATTTCAGATGATTGTGAAAAAAATGGCTTTATGGAAACATTGAGGTTAGAGCTTATCCAAAGGCATCTTACTTATCTTAAACAAGAAACATAGATATTTAATCAAAACATGGTTTTTAACTATTTTTATGATCCAGTCGCTGCTTATCTTGAGGTTTTTATGAACCCTAGCCATTCAATTTTGTTCAGCTGCAAATATTGGTTTCAGATTCATGATGAATTGCCTATAAGTTCTTCAATCTTTATTTTACAGAAGCATATTCTAGGAATTCAATTGTTAAGTCAATTTTTAACATGGATACATTGGAAATGGGATTATACTTGATCAAGCAAAGTTCAGTTGATTAGTGTAGATAATGTACATAAATAAGCTCATTTCCCTTTCAACTTTTAGCAGTAGATTTACAGTGGTGCATGGTTTTTTCAGCAGATTTGTTTTCAGCTTGTTATCATCTGCAGTAGTTCAGATAGTTGAATAAGATTTCAGTTCAATGGAGCAGATTGCAATTTTCAGTTTGCAGAGTATGAGTTTGGATCACTTTTCAGTTTGTGGATTTGCAGTAGCATGAAGACCCAGCCTAATGGAAAAGGCACTTAGTCTACTAGTTCTTGGCAGCCCAAAGGACGCATGCCATCCCTAGACGAAGCCAGATGTTGGTACCAAGATCTGCCTCATCAAATTTTTTTTATTCTGGAAGTGCATATCTAAAGAAGGACCTTGATCTTCATCAAGCTTACCTCATCTTTCAAAGTTTTGTCAAATCTGCCAACTTTTCTGTTATTAAAGTTTGATCCATAAATTCTTGACCTATTTCGTTTTCTTCCTAAAATAATAAATTTATTTAAAAATAAATGAAATTAGTAAATAATAATTATATTTAAATAGAATTATTATTTAATCCACCCATTACACTTTATGTCCTTACCCAAGCCAAGCCATATATTAGTTTAATCCTTATACGTTTTGACTTTTCCTTCTTTTGCAAAATATTTGTTTGGAACCTCACTTATACGACGCGGTAAGTTCAGTTCATTGTATCGTTTCCAAGCATGAAGTCAAACATTTGATAACCGGTGGTGGAGCATAGTAAGTGCTCAAGCCGTCAATGTATAACCAAATCACTTGCGTAGTTGAAGACTTAAATAATTTGTTTTTTAATCCATGTGGGATATTGTTCCTTGTAGAGAAAAATAAAGTAAGAGCACATCATGATAAATGCATCTAAATGTTCCAGCGAATTCCCAAGTGCCAAAAGCATTCGAAAGTGAACGCCAAGTATGTAGTGTGAATGGTTCAAGTTGCAGTTAATAAAAAACACGCCAATAGAAAAAACATTGATAGATCATTGTATTATGGAATCATCTGTTTCATATTTGGTTCTTGTCTGAATTGCATATTATCAGCCATCAAGTTTGTGAATAAGTTCACAATTAAATTCACAATTGATAGAAAGATCATTTCCTGATTTTAGGGAAATAAGGGAAGCATACAGATGGAGGAACATTAAGGATTAGCAAGTGAATATCAACATCATATTTGAAGGAAGTAATTATAAATCAACAGTTGGTTAAAACGAATCCAGGTTCATATTTCTAGGCAGTAAACTAGCAATCAATTAATCATCATTTCCAATTTTCAATTTAAAGGATACAACTGGTGAAATTCAAGGAGGCACGACCAGATTTTGAAGGAAGAATATCAAAATAACGGATTTGTAATTCTAGGTTAGTGGATGAGTATCCAAAGGGAAGGGATCAATTTCAGATCAGCAGTCAAAAGATCATTTTTTGACATTTCAAGCTATGACTACAATGAATGTGCAGGTGGCTCAGCAAGACACGCCAGATCACACTTTCAAAGGAATTTGAATCTTGAATTTACAGGAAACCATTGAGCATCAACTGATTTTTCAAGATCCACTGTCCGAAATTTCAAGCAATAGGCAGATGGATGCACATTTCCAGGCAGAGTATTGTGAGACAGTTTGACTTCTTTAGGCATTCAATCCCAGATTTCAAGCAGCATTTAAATATTCAAAGGGAAATGGCAGAATATTTAGATGGTAGAGATTTTCGGATTAAATGGATCGAAAACTCCTAGATTTCAAAAATAGAGAACAACATCCAAATGGTTTTGTGATTTGATTTTGGCAATCATTCTAGATTTTCTGGTAATGGGTCATAAATTACTTCTATTTTAGGTGTATAGATAGGATTTTATTCCTAAACAGATGGTACCAGCTTGGATTATGTAATTATTATAAATTTTATCATTTGTAATAGAGAGGGGAGTTCCAGCCGAGGGCTGAGGCAGGGTTAGAAAGAGATGCTACTGTTAGTTGCATGCAGACATGTATTTATTTTGATTCCTTTAATATGAAGAGAGGATTTGGAGTGATTATAGTCGAGAGGAGCCCTATTCTGTTTTATTATGAATTGATAAATTATGTGTTGTTCATGATTTTGTTCTGTGTATGGTCCTTATGCATCCATACCAGAATTCTTATGAGTTATATGCATATTTTTTAAGGATCTATAATGGGATTAGCTTACTTTTTCTATAAGTTCACACTCGCAAATATTTCTATTACATCATGTTACATTTATACATCTGCTACAGCCTTTTCCCAGGTCATATTTACCTGATCTCTGTAATGTTTACCTTTTCATAAACTCTCATACTTATCCACCTTTTTCCACATCATTAAGATTTCACTAGCCATGTTCTTTCAGCAATCAAGGAACATCTTTTAGTGATAACAGGTGGATTAGGTGAAAGCGAGATCCTACTATGGGGGATCTCGAGTCCAAGTGGTCTACAAGAGTTGGGATGAGGATGCGACAAAGATGATCTTCGAGAAGCTTCATTGATCTTCTCTTTTTCCTTTTGAAACTGAAGCATCGCTCTTTTTACATGGAGACAAAGCGTTACCAAGGATGCACTGCTCATTGATAAAAGGGAATGGGCAGTGGAAATGCTGACAAGCATCGTTACTGAAAGAGGTAATGCACATTGCATAAAGGAAAAAGGAAGTGGTGGACACAAGTATGAAAATATGGGTCCTTGCCAGGGTCTAACTTCACATTCTAAGGATTTGAGGCAATTGCTAATGTTTTGGCTCTCATTATATGGTCATCATGAGAATTTTTTGTAACAGTCTCTATCTATATATTTATATATTTATCTCTAAACCAGCAACCCCCAATATCCATCTCTCTCTGTGTCTGAACCCCTAACCTCAAAACTCTCTCTCTATCTCTACCCTTAACCCCTTATATATATATATATATATATATATATAAACCTCTGACCCTAAACCCTAATCTATCTCTCTCTTCTAAGCACCAATATCTCTCTATATACCCTTAACCATAATCTCTCTCATTATTTATCCATCTAAATCCCTAACCCCCAATATCCATCTTTCTATCTATCTCTGTAAACCTTGTTAGGATTTATAATCCTCCCTTGTCCAAACTGTCTATTAGATTATATTTTCCTAACTCAAGAGTTATTTAGTTATTATTGGGTCCTTGTTAATGATAATCTACCATGTCATCTCCTCACATGCACATCTATTCACACACATAAATCTAGTGTCGAATAGACCCACTAAGAAGTATCAAATAGTTCTTAGAGTCTGTGTCAATTCAACATTAGACTAGACTTGTATATTCCATAAGGATATGACATCCCCTATCAAATAAACAAATCAAATATGATCTAATATAGAATAGATCACTGCATCTCGGAGCAGGCAATGTGAGAGCACCCTAGGGCCAATTTCTCCAAGCCATATGACTCAGGCTAATGGGATAGATACTGACCATACCTAGGCCATTCACCTCTAGCCATATGATTCAAGATTTAAGGGAGAATGTACCATTCACCTTTGGTGAAATAAGCATGACTAATCTAAGAGAATGTTTGCTCGATGCTAAAAAATAGAGTGTCATCAACAATCCCTCTCAACGAGGGAGAAATTATGCATCATACCAAGCTTGTCTCTGAAGTATACAAGATTTTCCTTAGACACAGGCTTGGTGAGAATGTATGCTATCTACTCACCGATGGATATGTAATAGAGCTTCACTGATCCCTTTTGCACCATGTCTTGGATGAAGTGATATTTGATCTCAATGTCCTTTGACTTATCTTAAAATATTGTATTTTTCTAAAGCTTGGCACAACTTTGATTATCATAATGTATCAAAGTCATCCTTAGATCTCGATCAAATAGTCCCGCAAGAAGCTTCCAAAGCCACACTACTTCATGACTTATGACATTGGCTATGTAACACTATGCTTCTACTATCATGAGTATGACAAAATTCTGCTTCCTATTAAACTAGGATATCATGGTTGATCCTAAGATGAAGAAATACAATGAGGTTCTCTTTCTGTCCACTACACTCCCTGCCCAATCAGAATCTGCATATCCTTGTAGCCTCATTTCACCACCAGAGACATATCTTATACCATATCCAACTATACCACACAAGTACATCAATACATGCTTTGTTTCAACCTAATGTACATGCCTTGGATCAACCATAAACTGGCTCATCGTGTTCATTGCAAAGAAAATATTTGGCCTGGTTTTAACCCAAGTACATCAAGAATCCAATTAGCTTCTTATACATAGTGGGATCAACGAAATTTGAATCTGCAGTGGAATCACTTAGATTCTTCAGATTTGTCTCCATAGGTATAGTCATGGACTTATAGTCCATCATACAAAATATCTTCAAGATCTCAACCATGTATTTCCTTTTATTGAGGAAGATCTTGTCTAGTCTCTTCCACACCTCTAATCCCAAGAAATAATGCATCAATCCAATATCCTTCATTTTGAACTAAGATACCAACTCCCTCTTGAAATCAATTATAAGCCTCTCTACCCCGTAAGGAACAAATCATTAACATACAACACCAAGATCAAAGGATCACCATCAACAACCTTGTTGTAAAGGTTGGGATCTACATCATTGTTGGTGAATCCCAAACTCATCAAGTATTTGTCACACATTTGTCAATAATAGTCTTGATGGAAGTGTACTTGGTGACACAAGAAAAAGTCTCTTCATAGTCCACTCCCTCTTTCTGGGAGAATCCTATTGCCACAATCCTCGCTTTGTGATTCTTTATGCTGCCATTTTCTACATGCTTAATCCTATATAGATCCACTTGGAAGTCATGACTAACTTTCCCTCATGTTTGCCCTAGGAAAAGTTAGATGGAAATCTGCCAGAATTTTGTTCAGGAAAATAAGGATTCCGATCGTAAGAAAAGAAAAAGCTACAACAGAAGTAGTGTGATGAGAGAAGTTGCGAGAGAAGCACCTTGATGAAAGGAATCGCGATAGAAGAAGAATAAATCAGTCAAAAAGCAGAGTTCGACTAATTTTGGAAAGAGTTAGTTAGACTAAAATCTTGCTTTTAGTAATAAAGCTTAATTTTATTTTTGGGCCAATAGTGCCTATTTTTAGATGTAATTGATTGTATTGGAATAGAAAGAAAACCCGTCAACTGACAATTGTGAGTCAGTTCATGGTTGGATCAATATTTGTAAAATATTATAAAAGCATGAACCCAAGCTGTGTGTGGGTTGATCAGGGATATCCAGTTGAAGAGAGGAATATTCTTGATCCAGGATCAGTGTGGATCAACTATTTAGAGAAGAAGAGAATAAATACATAGGCCAAAACCTGAGAGCATGAGATGAGAGAAATATGTAGAAATTGTTAATTCTATCAAAGGAAGAGTATGCAAGCTAAGTGTGCAGACCAAAGGTGCTAACCTATTTCTCATGCCAGATGAAGAGCACCTTTGTGGTTTTTCTTGGATGAGTTTCCACATTACATCTTGTCTCTGTGTGTTTAATGTGTGTTTTTTGTCGAATGCCTAAATGATAAAGATGAGCTTATCTGAATGTGTCACACATGCTTAATGGTGAATGAACTTATATTTGTGTCGCATCTTGAATATGTGTTAATTCTTCATGATTAATGTCGTTATTTATGTCGACGGATCAGTTGATAATTATCATGAATGAATAGATAAGAGAAAAAGTTTAATTTCGGTTTTGGTCGAGTGAATTGGTCTTGCTGTAAGGAAGAAATCATCGAGATAACTATAGAAACCTAGTTCTAGTAGTTCCCAATAGATAGCTCGGGTGAGACTTCATCTGCGTGTAGGTGTTGCCGACAGAGTTCTCCTCTTTCGGGTTGATATCTTGAACTTTGTTGACAAAGGAGGAATATGAACCTGGATCGACCAAAAGTATGCCAACAAATGGTTTTGTTGTTGGGACCGTGAATCATTTCGACGAGGATATGTTTTGGTACTCGACAAAGCCATAAATTCGATATTGGGTTGATTATAAGGCAACAGAGTTTGCATGAGAAGAAAGCTAAGGATCACAATTGAATGAGAAAGAATGGTTGGAAGATACCTTTACACAGACATTCACAATATTTTCTTTACCAAATTTTCCATCATATTGCATGAGTGGTTGTCAAAGATAGAAAAGCAGAAGAAGTTGTTTCAAGGAGGAGAGTTGATAGAGTGGCTCCTTGAGCTAATGCAACGGTTGAAAATAACTAGTAATCCTATATATAGGGTTGTTGATTTTTGGGCCGATAGTATTTTGGGAGGTTATATGACCGAAATTGCAGTTGAGACGATAAAATCATATAGTGAAACAGAAAGAGGATTTTTCCAAGGACCGCGCTAACGATATCTGAAATATTTTAAACTGTGGATTAACATGTTGTGTGAAAAGGGATCATGAGAATGGAATTCGATGAGTAAAAATTTGTGCACAAGAAACTTGGATATCATTAGGGGAATTTTGAGGCCTAAAATGAGCCTCAAAACAAAAAAATTACTATCAGAATCAACTTTAAAAGAACCAATGACATTCTAAAGAATGACATCATCTATTATAGTTGAGGTGACATTGTTTGAGTTAAAAATACTACTTGTCAAATTCTAAATAGTAAATACAAACCCATAGTTAACAAATACTCATTATTAAAAAATAATTATAAATTATTTTAGAATATAATATTTCTATACTTAATATTTAAGTACTTTATAATACTTTAAAATACTTTAAAATATAATAAATATGTTAATATAAAAATATTATTAAAAACAATAAAGCTCAAAGTCCAACTTTCATCATAGATATGTACTTCGCATGATGAATATGTGTTAGTATTAAACTTATATAATATATTATATAGGAGTAAAATCATTCAAACTTTAATTCATGTGTACGTAGTACTTATGTAATGAATATGTTGTACTTGTAATATATTAAAATTAATTCAAATTTCCAATCCATACATATTTAATATATAATATTAAACTCACCATATATATTTGAGCTTTTCCAAATTTCCAATCGATATATATTTAATATATTATATTAAACTCATAGTATATATTTAAGCTTTAACTTGTTATTAATGTGATTATATATATGTATATATTCTTTTCTTATATATTAAATTTGTTATATTGTTATAATTAAATAATTTAGATAATCATATATTAATTCTTTTATATATATATTAAATTTGTTATAATGATATAATAATATTGTTATAATTAATAAATTTATTTGAATATATATAAAATAGTAGGTTTAACTTTTAGCTAAATAAAATAAAATAAAATAATATTTATTGTATCTAATTTTATTTAATATATTTATTTAAATTTTAATTATGGTTATAAATGTACATTCAAAATTTATTTAAAAAATATAAGTTAAATTAAGTTTTAATGAATATAATTCAAAACTAAAGTATCTTATTTTATTTTATTTATTAGTATTTTACTTAATACATTTCAGTACTAAAAGTACTCATATTTCTAGTCATGTTAAAGATTTTTTTTTCATTATATATATATATATATATATATCAACCATAGTTATATAGATTGTAGTGCAAGAGGTGAGTTGTAAATATACCTTCTCCACAAAAAGACAAACTCATAATATTTTATGATATCTCTTATGAGGTCCATTTTAGACCTCAAAATTCTCCTAATGGCTGCACGAAAGATTGCGACCATGATGGATGGGGATAAACTGAGATGTTTCCTGGTACTAGTAAGATTGAATTAGAAGGTGGACGCATAAGGACTGGAAAAATATATCTGCTGGGAAAGAGAAGAAGGAATGTGACAAAAAGAGGAAGATGCAGCGTGACCAGAGGAGAGGACTACAAATTGGCGTCGCACCTTGACAGAGGATATTGCAACGAAGAAGAGGACTATAAGCTGATATCTGAGGAAGTTGAATAAGAAGAAGCACCAGATCCATGTCAATATTAATGCATACCTGTGACCCCACGCACATCACCTAAAGTAAGATCGAGAAACACATCACCTAAGGTAGGATCGAGAAACACATCACTTAGTGGTTTTGCTAATCCGACTAACAATAATAGTGGAAATAACAACTAGATAAATCCAAGTAGTGGAAATTTTAATTCAGGAGTACTAAGAATACATAAAATGGCTTGGAACGATATAAAGTTGCCAATATTTAATGGAAATGGGTTGGAGGAACCTGAGTAACAATGGTTTCTATGTGAAGCCGCATGAACCGTATGACATGTCCAAGACGAATCCATAAAGAAATCTCAGATGATCAAGACCCTTAGAGGTCGTGCACTTGACTGGTACATGAAATTCTCTATAGTTCATGTAGGAATTGTTTAGAAGACATTGGACTAGATACAAATATGATTGATATATGAGTTTAAGAAACTGAAGTCTGAGTCGCAGTGAATTATAGAGTTGAAAGAAATTAAACAGTTACCTACGGAGTCTGTTTGTGACTTCGACCAAAGATTCAAGACTTTGATGGACAAAGTAGGTTTTCAAATGTAAGACTTGCAACACAAAGAATGGTTTATTGTGGCAATGTTACCACATATCTATGTCCCATTAATGCAAGAGAAGATCGTATCTCAAAGCGAGGATATGTAACTGGATATGAAATTAGAAGCATCACCAGTTGGAGAAACTGGTGCAGGAATAATGCAGATCTAGTCGCAACTTGCCAACCTTACACTACAACTTTAAGATATTAAGAAAGGAAAGGAATTACAAGAAGAACTATGGTGTATCAGATGCAGAACTAAAGAACATCATAAATATAATTTCCTGACACTTATGAATTATGTTGCATCAGAATCACCAAATCCAATAACAAGGGACGCCTTGGTGTCAAATCTGTTAGATTAGAGGAAATTGGTCAAAAGAATTCTTATACTTACCGAAAATTGTAAGTGCGCCAACTAGTCTATGGTATAATGTTTTTCGGTTAGTGGGCCATGATGAGAAATATTACAGAGCATATCTGTTGCTGCAAGAAAAAATAGTCAACACATTGTTGATGAAGAACGACGAAGATATGCATTCTAAGTGAGCTCAGGCTCAATTTCCTTAGAACCAGTACCCTCTCGTTCAATATCTAGAGAATCAATACACTCACCTTAGTACCCTTAAGTGCAATACCCTCAAACCAAGGGGGTGTATTTTTCAGAGGT
The DNA here is from genome assembly GCA_001517045.1 of Pseudotsuga menziesii. Lineage (NCBI taxonomy): Eukaryota > Viridiplantae > Streptophyta > Pinopsida > Pinales > Pinaceae > Pseudotsuga > Pseudotsuga menziesii. The sequence goes on along the minus strand of LPNX010436314.1, from coordinate 275,542 downwards.
CAAGGACGAGGAGGAGGATTTGGTCATGAAAGAGGCCAAGTGATATGTTATAATTGTAGACACCCTGAACACTTTCCCAGGGACTGTGAAAATCCTACTGCGACCTATTCATATTATAAATATTTTGACCATAAAGTTGAAGAGTCCCCTTATTTTATTGTGAAATGGTAGGCCAAAACTGTAGGAAATCACAATACACCTCAGAATCCAAATCTGAACATACAAAATATCTATGTTGAACTAAGGGAGTTGAGTATTGTCGTTGTGACTAGAGGAGGTCTTGTGACTGAAGTTGATCAAGAAGCACAGCATGAAAAACCACAAATGTGACCAACAGTACAAAATAAAGTACCATTTGACGTCCAAAAACAAAAATAAGTGTTCCTAGACGTGCGACAAGAATTCGTTGAGAGTAATCAAGCGTCAAACTCTACAACTATACCGTCTGAAGGACCAATCCTAGAGATTTCCAAGATATTTGATCAACTGTTTCGACATAAGATGAAGGAAAATGTGAGTAAATTAAAATAGTTATTTAAAATTTGTTTAACACTAATACAATATAAAGATGTTGTCACAGAATTGACAACTTTGATAAAAGAGCCTCAAGAGGAGGTGCGACCAGAAACAAGGGTTAATAATATTGGGAAAAGATTAATGATTAGTCATGGACTAAGAATAAACGCCCATATATGTGATTATGACATGGACTATATTATCCTAGTCTTGGGATCTGATGTGAAAATTATTACTAGGAAAACTTGGGGTAGTATGGGATAACCGAGACTAGTATGGTATCCTATACAGTTCAAACTATCAAATCAGTCGAAATTTTTACCTATTGGTCGACTGATGTAGGTTCCTATTGAGGTATAAGGAATTCACACTTATGCACGCTTTTAGGTGATAGATATTGTTGATGATGCGAATACATATCCTATGATTTTGGGGATAGATTCGACCAATGATAACCAAACTATCATCAATTTCAAGAAAAGGTCTACTCACATTTGAATATGAAAAAATAACTGTTGTAGCACTGCTTGATCCTATAGATGGCTAGAGGTATGTCGAGTAGGTGAATAGTGAAGGACATGGTGGATATCTGGACCACATCTATAACATTACTTTTGCAATGGATTATTATGTGAATCCAACGACCGATGGAAAACTTAGTTGGTGAAGCGTTTTTTCCAGAACATTGGATTCTGGAGCAGCTCTGGAAAACTGGCATAACCGATTACATGAAGTATGTATGAGAATATGTGTAAAAACTAAAAAATTCGTGCGATGGCTAGAAATTGAGGTATGTGATATACCTACTTATGAGGGATTTCCTAAACTGAACTCTTTTTTAACATAATTCAAAGAAAAAGTAATAGAACCTCAACAACTTCTAGCTTTGGATTTTTCATTGAAAGCCACACCTACCATATGGTGGGTCGCACATAAACACTCTTTCTTAGAATGGCCCCAATCCCAGAGATGAATGGAAGTTCGATTTAGAGAGAAGGCGATTTACACTGGTCAGAAATACACATGAATGAATAGTCATGTTGAGCACATTGAGAATTTTCATGCAACCTGGGAGGAATGTACGCGATAGTATTGGGTCCATCAGTCTGTACACACATTGGACACGATACCACGAAACTGGTATACATCTGTCGAAATGTGATGATGGATAGTAGAATGGGAATATTTAGTTTCTATTTTCACCCAAATGTTTGAATTTGCTGATGATCATCCATCGACTGATGGTACGCTACAAGTGATCAAGGAAAAGATATTTGAAGATATTCATGTATCCATGACAATGTTTTTTCAACGCAGCGCAATAGTCCATCACTGGATGGAGTGCTATAATGTAACAGGTGAAATAGGTGATTATGATCCACACAACATAAAAATAGCTGATTTTGAAGGCACTCGCATGGTGGAAGGATCAGGTGTGTCGAGTGACAAATTTATGAATCAATTAAAATCAAGAAAGTAAATATTGGGTCTCCAGAAAATCCAAAGTTTTCCAATATTGAAGATTATTGGGACAATGAGACTATTGGGAATATCATGAATTTAATACATGAATTTAAGGATCCGTTTCCCATGAAAATTTCAGAGATGAAATGAATTATTGAATATCTTGGAGAAATGAAAATCTCATTGAAACACGAAACAAACTTGTTAAGTATCGACCATATCTACTCAATACACGATATAGAGAAAAAATTAAGACAGCGTTAGATCAAATGTTGGATGTAGGTATCATAGAACCTGTCAAAGAATCTAAGTGGATCAGTTCAATGGCAGTGCAAGGTAAGAATACTTCTGGTGAAGTGCATTTTCATGTCGACCTAAGGAAACTGCATGATGCATGCTTGCATGACCCATTTCTCACTCCATTTATAGATGAGGTATTTGAGAGTGTCGTCGATTAAGAAGTTTATTAATTTAATGGTGGGTTCTCTGGCTACCATCAGATTAGAATCATGAAGGAAGATCGACACAATACCACCTTTGCAATGGAGTGGGGGTGTATCCCATATACGGTCATGACCTTTGGACTCAAGAACGCTCTTGTTATTTTTTCCAGGATAGTAATGGCTACTTTCAAGGATTTTATTCATAAGTTTCTTGAGGTCTATTTTGATGACTGGATTGTATTTGGGATCATAAAATATCATATTGAGAACCTCAGAATGATGCTGGAATGGTGTCGTCAGTATCATATTTCTTTAAATCTAAAGAAAAGTAGTTTTTTTGCCTCATTTGGAATTATGTTGGGTCATGTGGTTTGTTGCGATGGAATCTTGGTAGATTCTTCTAAAATTGTGATCATACTTGACCTACCACCACTTGCGATGGTAAAAAAATTGAGAACAACTCTAGGACATACAGGGTACTACCAAAAGTTTATCAGAGGAGATGCATAGGTGACTACTGCCATGGAGAAATTGATAAAGAAGGACGTTAAGTTTTAGTGGAAAGAACAATGCCAAGAGAGTCTAGATCTCCTGAAGAATAAGATGGTTACAACAGCCATCCTAATTTTTCCAGATTGGAAAAAAGAGTTTCATGTACATGTGGATGCATCGTCTATTGTGCTCCATTTTTTACTCGTGGAGCCAGGTGATGGGGCTATTTATCATCCTATTTCTTTTTCTAGCTGGAAATTGTCAACGACAGAAAATAATTATAGTACAACCGAAAGAGAAGGATTATCTATGGTGTATGTGCTTCAAAAATTACGACCCTACCTCTTGGGTGGACATTTCAAGATGTTCATAGACCATTCAGCATTGAAATACCTGGTCAATAATCCAGTGTTGGAGGGGAATATTTGTCGATGACTCCTCTTCTGAGAATTTGATTTTGAGATCGTTGTTAAACCCCATCGACTAAGTTTAGGCCCCGACCATTTGTCGCAACTAGAAAGTGGAGAAGAGCATTGCAATCTTGAACATAACCTTCGTGATGCAAAATTATTTGTGGTTAATATGTTCAATGACCATTACAGAGATATTATACAATTCTTAAGTATGGGATATGCACCAACCAAACTTAGTACAACATAGAAGAAACAATTAGTTGTGAGAGCTGCATATTTCTAGTTGATAGCCAGATAGTTGTATAAAATGGGACCAAATGAAATTATTTGTCGATGTGTTTTGGAGCATGAGCAACACTTGATATTGAATGAGGAACATTCTAATGTCGAAGGAGGCCATTATGCAAGCAAAATATATAGTGTGGAATATCTTACTAGCAAGATTGTGGTGGCCTACTTTACATGCAAATGCTAGATATTATTATCGCAGTTGTGATATATGCTAGAGAAATGGATGTTGCTTCAGTTTGGGATCTACAGTGATTTTCGGGTGTATCAAGAAGCATACCTCAGTAGCACTTAGTGCTACAGAGGCTAAGTATATGGCTGGAAGTACAACAACCCAAGAAGCAGTATGGATTTGAAAAATTGTTGCAATATTGTTTGGAGAGATTCCGGGACCAACTGTGATTCACGGTGATAGTAAAAGTTGTATACAGATGTTAGTGAATCATGTGTTTCATGATAAGATGAAGCATATATAGATCCGAAATCACTACATTTGTGATATGGTGTAGAAAGGTGCAGTCGAGTTACAGTATGTTCCAACAAATGAGCAGATTGCAGATATTCTTACCAAACCTCTTCCTAGGAAAAAGTTTGAATACTTTCGCAAAAGACTTAGAGTGGAAGAAAATGCATCCCTTGTGTAGAGGGAAGGCTGAGACTGATATATATGATTCTTTCACACAAGTGCCTCTACTTGTTTTGAATCTTAGTCAGGTATGTAAAAAATTCTATCAGAATTATGAGATAGGCAGGTAGAAAATGGGCGTGTACACTGATGACCACTATACGCTCATATTCTCAATCTTGTTTAATTTGGAGTATTTGCACCAACTCTTGAGATGAACATGTTGTAGATGGTCATGTACAAAGGTAGCCTCTGCTATCCTAGGTTCTCAACTAGGTATGGGAGAAATTCCAACGGTATCTTGAGATAGGAAATACATAGATGGTCGTGTGTAATGATGACCACTTTACGTTCAGATTCTCAATATTTTGTTCTTTGGAGTATTCCCACCAGCTCTTGAGATGAATAGGTTGTATATGGTCATGTACATTGGTGACCTCTATTGGCTCATGTTCTCAACTTGGTATAGGAGAATTCCCACCATCACTTGACATGAACTGATAGTATATGATCGTGTAAAGAATGTCTAGGTTCTTAGGCAGAGACATACACATAGTAGATAAGATGTTGATTGTTATACTCTCTGACGAGCTATGTAGAGTTGCAGAGATGATAGATCTACTGACAGACTATGTGGATCATATTTTTGATGACACCTCTCTCTCGATGGACATAAAGAATGTTAACAACCTTAAGTATGTATAGAGATGATCGAGATAGAAGAGAGGTAAAAAAGAGACCCAGATGTTTGTGATGTTGATGATGAACATATCTAAATAATACTTTCCTTGTTGAGATGGAGTATTGGAATTTGTGCAACTTCATAAGTTATTCTTATTGTACTTGTATTGTATTTCCTTGTACTAGCTACGGGATATTATACTGGTATAATCACTCATGTAAACTCTAAAAAGAATCAATGCAAACCCTAGGGAAAGAATACATAAGAAAAGAATAAAAATAAAATTAATTTGTATTAAGTATAAATAGGAGGTGCCCCTCATCATTATTTCATCCACACACAAGAAGTTGATCCAACATAAAAGGTGCATTATTGCAGTCAAGGAGAATGTTTTCTGGGATTGTGTCTTAGAGAGACATTTTATCTCTCTTTCTTCTTATCTCTGTTCTTAGGAGATATTATCTCTATACAAAGTTTTGTTGGATTTTTCCTTATTGGGTTTCCTAGGATAAATTATTGTGTTCTTTGTTTTTGTGCTTTGTCTTTCTTCTAGAGATTGTATTTTTTATTTGCAATTAAGTTATACTGCTATAAACTTGTAAATCTAACAATTTGGTTTATTAGATAAATAATCTATGACTATTTTCTTTTTCATTTCCTCTAAGTCTACTTCATACTTCTTTTTCTTCTTCTATCAGATAAGCAATCCTCCTCTAGTGTGTTCTTAACTTTTCCTGTTGAATTTACTGATACAATTTTTAGACTCGATAATTAATTCTTAATTATTTTAAAATGGTAATTTCAACCCATTGTTATAATTGAATAACTACACACTGAAAATTTCAACTTTAAGTGCAATGAAAACAAAAGAGAATCACAACACAATAGACATGATATTTTATCCCGGGAAACCCAAACTTGGGAGAAAACCCAACCATTTTTCTTAAGATATTTTCCTATAATACAAATGCAAGATAAAAATGAATATACAAGTCATAGTGTGAATTCCAGTCACATAGATAGTATGAAATCCAAGAAGGAAGGATAGGAAACCCAAGAGAGATGATAAGAGTCTTCAATAGTTTCTTCTTGAATCTTCACTTGTCGTACTTGATTTGTGCACTAGAGAAGAAGATATGATATTGGATGGCTTGGATGGCTGAAATGAAATGATGAGACCTTTATTTATACACTTCAATTCACCTGAATTTAACATATGAGGTCTACGTGTACTTCTGTTGGGGTTCCTCTCTTTTTTACCACTTCAATATTGATATTCCTTGTTGACCACTTGATTGTTGGAATTCATTCTTTGTTAAAAAAAGTTGTCTTTGTTAATGATCATCTACCATGTCATCTCCTCACATGAACATCTATTCACACATAGAACTCTAGTGTTGAGTATATCCACTAGGAAGTCTCGAATAGTTCTTAGAGTCTATGTCAATTCAACATTAGACCAGACTTGTATATTCCATAAGGATATGCAATCCCCTATCAAATAAACACGCCAAATATTCTCTAATATAGAATAGATCACTGCATCTTGGAGAAGGCAATGTGAGAGCACCTAGGT
>LPNX010436314.1:136913-264297 GCA_001517045.1 Pseudotsuga menziesii | reverse complement strand
AGTAAATAGCATTAACTAAACAGTATTTAACGATTGTGTTAACATACAATTATGCTATTTAAAAGTTTTTAAATTTTTTGAAAATTTGGGGTTTTGACAGGTCCAATATTTCAAAGCCATATGACTCAGGAATTAAGGGCGAATGGACCATTCCCCTTTGGTCAAATCAGTATGACTAATCTAAAAGATTGTCTTCCCGATGCTTCAAAATAGAGTATCATCAACACTCCCTCTCAACGAGGGAGAAATTATACATCACGGCAAGCTTATCTCTTAAATATACAAACTTTTCCTTAGACACAGAATTGGTGAGAATGTTTTTTATCTGCTCATATATGGATATGTAATAGAGCTTCATTGTTCACTTCTGCACCATGTTTTGGATGAAGTGATATTTGATCTCAATTTCCTTTGACTTGTCTTGAAATAATGTATTTTTTGAAATCTTGGCACAACTTTGATTATCACAATGTATCAAAGTCGTCTCTAGATCCCGATCAAATATTCCTGCAAGAAGCTTCCAAATCCACACTGCTTCATGACTTGTGACATTGGCTATGTAATACTATGCTTCTACTGTTGTGAGTGAGACATAAGTCTGCTTCCTACTAAACTAGGATATCATGGTTGATCCCAAGATGAAGAAATACCCTCAGGTGCTCTTTTTGTCCACTGCACTCCCTACCAAGTCAGAATCTGCATATCCTTGTAGCCTCACCTCACCACTAGAGACATATCTTAGACCTATCCAACTATACCACACAAGTACCTCAACATATTCTTTGTTGCAACCTAATTTACATGCCTTGGCTCAACCATAAACTTGCTCAGGGTGATCATTGCAAAGAAAATATTTGGTCTAGTTTTAACCAGGTACATCAAGAATCCAATCAGCTACTTGTACATAGTTGGATATGCCAAATTTGAATTTGTAGTGGAAACACTTAGCTTCTTCAGATTTGTCTCCATAGGTATAGTCATGGACTTGTAGTCCATCATACATAATCTCTTCAAGATCTCAACCATGTATTTCCCTTTATTGAGGAAGATCTTGTCTAGTATTTTCCACACCTCTAATCCCAAGAAATAATGCATCAATCCAAGATCCATCATTTTGAACTGAGATACGAAATCCCTCTTGAACTTGATTATGAGCCTCTCTACCCCGTAAGGAACAAATCATCAACATACAACATCAAGATCAAAGGATCACCATCAACAACCCTTTTCTAAAGGTTGGGATCTGCATCACTGCTAGTGAATCCCAAAATCATCAAATATTTGTCAATAATAGTCTTGATGGAAGAGTACTTGGTGACACGATAAAAAGTCTCTTCGAAGTCCACTCCCTCTTTCAGGGAGAATCCTATTGCCAAAATCCTCATTTTGATCTTATTTATTCTACCATTTTCCACATGCTTAATATTATATAGATCCACTTGTAGTTCACCACTAACTTTCCCTCATGTTATCCCTAGGTAAAGTTGGACAAAATTCTACAGAATCCTGTTCAGGAAAATAAGGATTCCGGTCGCAAGACAAGAAAAAGCTACGAGATAAGTAGTGTGATGAGAGAAGCTACGACAAAAGCACCTTGACAAAATGAATCATGATAGAAGAAGAATAAATCAGTGGAAAATCATAGTTCGACTAATTTTGGAAAGAGTTAGTTAGACTAAAATATTTCTTTTAGTAATAAAGCTTAATTATATTTTTGGGCTGATAGTGGCTATTTTTAGATGTAACTGATTGTATTGGAATAGAAAGAAAACCTGTCAACTAAAAATTGTGAGTCACTTGATGGTTGGATCAATATTTTTAAAATATTATAAAATCACGAACCCAAGCTGTGTGCGGGTTCATCAAGAACAACCAGTTGAAGAGAGGAATATGCTTGATCTAGGATATGTGCAGATCAACGATTCAAAGAAGAAGAGAATAAATGCATAGGACAAAAATTGGGAGCATGAGATGAGAGAAATATGTATGAATTATAAATAATATCAAAGGAAGAGTATGCAAGCTAAGTGTGAAGACCAAAGGTGCTAACCTATTTCTCATGTCAGATGAAGAGCACCTTTGTAATTTTTCCTGGATGGGTTTCCACGTTACATCTTCTCTGTGTGTGTTTAATGTGTGTTTTGTGTCAAAATACTAAAATGATAAAGATGAGCTTATCTGAATGTGTCACACATGCTTAATGGTGAATGAACTTATATTTGTGTCACAACTTGAATATGTGTTAATGCTTCATGATTAATGTAATTATTTATGTAGATAGATGAATCGATAAATATTGTGAATGAATAGATAAGAGAAAAGGTTTAATTCCAGTTTCAGTCGAGTGAATTGGTCTTGTTGTAAGGATGAAATCATCGAGATAACTGTAGAAACCTAGTTCTAGTAGTTCCCAATAGATAGATCTGGTGATACTTCATCTGCGTCATAGGTGTTGTCAACAGAGTCTTGCTCTTTCAAGTTGATATCTTGGACTTTATTGACGAACGAGGAATCTAAATCTTGATCGATAGAAAGTACACCAACAAATGGTTTCATTTTTGGGACCGCGAAACATTATAATGGGGATATGTTCTAGTACTTGACAAAGCCATAAATTCAATATTGGGTCGATTATAAGGCACTAGAGTGTGCACGAGAAGAAAAAAAAGGATCACGATTGAATGTGCAAGAATGGTTGGACCAATTTATTTACACAGAAATTTACGATTTTTCTTTAGCAAATTTCCCATCATATTGCATGAATGGTTGTCGAAGATAGCAACCCAAAAGAAAAATTTTCAAGGAGGAGAGCCAATAGAGTGGGGCCCTAAGCTGATCTAGAGGTTGAAAAGAACTAGTAATCCTATATCTAGGGTTGTTGATTTTTGGGTCGATAGTATTTTGGGAGGTTATATGAAAAAAATTGCAGTTGACACGATAAAATCATATAGTGAAACAAAAAGAGGATTTTTCCAAGGACCGTGTTGACGATATCTAAAATATTTTAAACTATGGATTAACATGTTGTTGTGTGAAAATGGATCATGAGAATGGATTTCTAGGAGTAAAATTTTGTGCACGGAGAGCTGGGATATGTTGCAAGAAATATTTCAACCATGATGGATGGTGATAAATTGAGATGTTTCTTGGTAACAGTAAGATTGAACTAGAAGGTGGATTCCTAAGGAGTGGAAAAATATATTTGTCAGGAAAGAGAAGAAGGAATGCGACAAAAAGAGGAAGATGTTTCTGACCAGAGGAGAGGAATACAAACTGGCATCGCACCTTGATAGAGGATATTGCGACAAAGAAGAGGAATACTGATTGATATCTGAGGAAGCTGGAGAAGAAGAAGAATTGGATCCAGGTCAAGATTACTGCATACCTGTGACCCCACACAAATCACCCAAACTAAGATTGAGAAATAATCACCTAAGTTAATATCAAGAAACAAATCTCCTAGTGGTTTTGCTAATTCGACTAACAGTAATAGTGGAAATGGTATTCAAAGAACTCCAAGTAGTGGAAATTTTAATTCAGGAGTACCAAGAATAAACACAATAGTTGGGAACGATATAAATTTTCCAATATTTAATGGAAATGGGTTGGAGGACCTTGAGAAACAATGGTTTCTATGCGAAGCTATATGAACCATATGATCATGACCCTCAGAGGTCGTGCACTTGACTGGTACATGAAATTCCGTAGAGTTCATGAAGGAATTTCTCAGAATACATTGGATCAGATACAAACATGATTGATAGATGATTTTAATTAACTGAAGTTTGAGTCACAGTGCATTATAGATTTGAAAAAAATTAAATAGTTACCTACAGAGTCTATTTGGGAATTCGACCAAAGATTCAAGACTTTGATGGAAAATGTAAGTTTTCAAATGTCAGACTTCCAACACAAAGAATGGTTTATTGCAGCGATGTTACCACATATCTGTGTCCCATTAATACAGGAGAAGATTGTATCTCAGAGCGAGGATATGTAACTAGATATGAAATTAGAAGCATCACCAGTTGGAGAAACTGGTGCAGGAATAATGCAGATCCAGTCACAAATTTCCAAACTTACACTACAACTTTAGGATATCAAGAAAGGAAAGTAACTAGAAGAAGAAATATGGTGTACCAGATACAGAACTGAAGGACATCATAAAGATAATTGTTCAACACTTATGAATTATGTCACATCAGGAGCACTAGATACGATAACAAGGGATGCATTGGTTTCGAATCTGTCATACTAAAGGACATTGGTCAGAAGAATCCTTATACTTATCAAAAATTGTAAGTGTGCCAACCAGTCTATACTACAAATTTTTTCGGTTAGTGAGCCTTGAAGAGAAATATTGCAGAGCATATCAGTCGCTGTAAGAAAAAATTGTTGACACATGCCTGATGAAGAACGCTAAACATATGGAGGATGAGCAAGCTCATGCTCAATTTCCTTAGAACTAGTACCCTATGGCTCAATATTTAGAGAATCAATACACTCAAACTCAGTATCCTTAAGCACAATACCCTCAAACCAGGGGGTGTAATTTTCAGAGGTCGAGGAGGAGGATTTGGTCATGAAATAGGCCAAGGGATATGTTATAATTATGGACAACCTGGACACTTTGCTAGGGACTACAAAAATCCTACTACGCCCTGTTCATATTATAAATATCTTGACCACATTGTTGAAGAGTCCCCTCAGTTTATTGTGAAATGGAAGGAAAAAACTGTAGGAAATCAGAATACACCTCAGAATCCCAATCCGAGCATACAAAATATCTTTATTGAATTGAGGGACTTAAGTATTGTTGTCGTGACTAGAGGAGGTGTTGCGACTCGAGCTGATCAAGAAGCACTGCATGAACAACCATGAGTGCAACCAACATTACAAAAGAAAGTACCATTAGACGTCCAAAAACAAAAATAAGTATTCTTGGATAGGCGATAAGAATTCGTCAACAATAATCAAGTGTCGACCTCTACAACTATACCATCTGAAGGACCAATCCTAGAGATGCCTGAGATATTTGATCGACTGTTTCGATAGAAGACTAAGGAAAAGGTGAGTAAATTAAAAGAGTTCTTTAAAAGTTGTTTAGCACTAATATAAGATAAATATGTTGTCAAAGAATTGACAAATTTTATAGAAGAACCTCGAGAGGAGGTACGACAAAAAACAAGGGTTAATCATATATTGGGAAAATATTAATGACTGGTCGTGAAATGAGAATTAACGCCTAGGTATGAGATTATGACATGGAATAAATTATCCTAGACTTGGGCTCTGATGTGAACATTATTAGTAGGAAAATTATGGAGATAATTTAATAACCAAGACTAGTTTGGTATCCTATACAGTTCATACTAGAAAATTAGTGGAAATGTTTACCTATTGGTCGACTAACGTAGGTTCCTATCAAGGTAGAAATACTTCACACTTATGAATACTTTGAGGTGATAGATATTGTTTATGATACAAATCCATATCCTATGATTTTTGGGATCGATTTAGCTATTGATAACCAAACTATCATCAATTTCAAGAAAAGCCTACTGACATTTGAATATCAAGAACTAATTGTTGTAGCACTGCTTGATCCTATAGAAGGCCAAAGGTATGTTGAGCAGGTGAATAGTGAAGGACATGTTGGATATTTGTACCACATCTATAACAATAATTCTGTAATGGATGATTATGTGAATCCAACAACCGATGGAAAACTAAGTTGGTGAAGCGTTTGTTCCTACACATCGGATTTTGGAGAAGCTCCAGAAAACTGGCAGAACCGATTGCATGAAGTATCTATGAGAATATGTGTAAGAATTACACAATTTGTGCGACAGGTAGGAATTGAGGTATGTGATCTACCTACTTATGAGGGCTTTCCTAATATGGACCCTTTTCTGACATAATTCGAAGAAAAACTAACCGAACCTCAACGAGTGTTATATTTGGATTTTGCATCGAAAGCCACACCTACCATATGGCGGGTTCATATAAACACTCTATCTCAGAATGGACCCAATGCCAAAGATTAATGGACATTTGATTTGGAGAGAAGATGATATACATTGGTAAAAAGTACACAAGAAAGAATATTCATTTCGAGCACATTGAGAATTGTCATGCGACTTGGGAGGCATATTTGTGACAGGAATGGGTCCATCAGTCTGTACACACACTGGACATGATACCACAAAACTGGTACACATCGGTCGAGATGCAATGAGAGATAATAGAATGGGAATAATTAGTTTCTATTTTCTCCCAAACGTTTGAATTTGCTGATGATCATCCATCAACTGATGCTACGCTACAAGTGATCAAGAGCAAGATATTTGAAGATATTCATGTATCCACGGCAATTTTTTTCAGCGCAGTGCAACAGTCCATCACTAGATGGAGTGCTATAATGTAATAGGAGAACTATAAAATGATGATCCACATGACATAAAAATACCTGATTCTGAAGGCACTCATGCGGTGGAAGAATCGGGTGTGTTGAGCGACAAATTTCTGAATCCATTAAAAATCAAGAAAGTAAATATTGGGTCTCCAGAAAATCCAAATTTTGCCAATATTGGAATTGTTGCAGATCTTGGAGAAATGAAAATCCCGTTAAAACTCGACGCAAGACCTGTTAAGTAACGATCGTATTGAATCAATACATGGTACAAAGAAAAAGTTAAAACATAGTTAGATCAAATGTTGGATGCATGTATCATAGAACCTGTCAAAGAATCTGAGTGGATTAGTCTGATGGTAGTGCAAGATAAGAAGACTACCAGTGAAGTGCGTATTTTTGTCGACCTAAGGAAACTAAATGATGCATGCTTGCATGATCCATTTCTCACTATGTTTACAGATGAGGTATTGGAGAGTGTCGGGGTTAAATAAGTTTATTCATTTACTAATGGGTTCTCTAGATACCATCATATTAGAATTGTGAAGGAATATTGACACAAGACCACCTTTGCGATGGAGTGGGGGTGTTTCCCGTATACGATCATGCCCTTTGGAATCAAGAATGCTCTTGTTATTTTTTCCACGATAGTAGTGGATACTTTCAAGGATTTTATTAATAAGTTTCTTGAGGTCTATTTTGATGACTCGATTGTATTTGGGCTCATCAAAGATCATATTGAGATCCTCGGAATGATGCTGGAACGGTGTTGACAGTATCATATTTCTTTAAATATAAAGAAACTTAATTTTTGTGCCTTGTTTGGAATTATGTTGGGTCATGTGGTTTTTCACAATGGAATATTGGTAGATCCTGCTAAAATTGTGATCATCATTGACTTTCCACCACCTACGATAGTAAAGTAGTTGAAAACAACTATGGGACATATAGGGTACTAACAAAAGTTTAGCAGAGGATATGCAGAGCTAACTGTTGCCATGGAGAAATTGCTAAAGAATGTCGTTAAGTTTTAGTGGACGAAACAATGCCAAGAGAGTATGGATCTCCTGAAGAATAAGATGGTTACAACACCCATCCTATTTTTCTATACTGGAAAAAAGAGTTGCACATACATGTTGATGCATTGTCTGTTGCGCTCAACATTGTACTAGCGTAACCAAATGATGGAGATATTGATCATCCTATTTCCTTTGCTATCCAAAAATGGTCAACCGAAGAAAAGAATTACAGTACGACTGAAAGAGAAGGATTAGCTATGGTGTATGCGCTTCAAAAATTACGACACTAGCTCTTGGGTGGAAATTTCAAGATGTTCAAAAACCATTCAGCGTTGAAATACCTGGTCAATAAGCCAGTGTTGGAGGGGAACATATGTCAATGGCTCCTCTTCTAGGAATTTGATTTTGAGATCATTGTTAAACCTAGTCGACTGAGTTCAGGCCCCGACCATTTGTCCCAACTAGAAAGTGGAGAAGAGCCTTGTAATCTTAAACATAACCTTCTTGATGCACAATTATTTGTTGTTAATATGTTCAATGGCCATTAGAGAGATATTATACAATTATTATGTATGGGATATGCACTATCAAAATCACTACAACACAGAAGAAACAATTAGTTGTGAGAGCTACATATTTCTAGTTGATAGCCAGAGAGTTGTATAAAATGGGACCGGACGAAATTCTTTGTCGTTTTGTTTTGGAGCACGAGCGACCAATGATATTGAATGAGGAACATTCTAGTGTCGAAGGAGGATATTATGCAAAGAAAATATAGAGTGTGGAATATCTTACAAGCATGATTGTGGTGGCCTAATTTGCATGCAAATGCTATAGATTATTATCGCAGTTGTGATATCTGCAAGAGAAATGGAAAGTCGTCATGACGAGATGAAATGTTGCTAGTACCTCAGATAAATTTACAAGCATTTGAAAAATGGGTTGTTGATTTTTTTTGCCTATTAATCCACCAGGAAAGAAAACAGGTGCATGATACATTATCCCATGTGACAGATTACTTGACTAGATGGGATGAAGCAACGTTAGTAAAGGATTGTACTGCTGTGACTGCTGTAATATTTTTGTTTGACAATGTTGTAACTAGATTTGGATACCTGAATATTTTGATAAGTGATCAGGGAACACATTTTGTCAATCAATTAATCAATGAACTAACTGAAGAATTCCAAAATCAGCATAGGAAGATGGCACCATATCACCCACAAGCGAATGGTGATGTTGAGGAATTCAACATGATCTTGGAGAACAAATTGACAAATATCTACAATGTTCAAAGAGATGATTGGGACCAGAAGGTATGTGTGGCAGTATGGGAATATCTCACGACTTGTAAGAAATTGGCAGGAAAAACTCCATTTCAACCAGTTTATGGACAAGAGGTTGTCATGCCGATGGACTATATTGTACCAAGTATACGGATAGTTGTGATTATTTAAATGATTGATGTTTCCGTTGTCAAAGAAATATTGTTGCAGCTTATACAATTGAAAGAAGGAAGGTTTGTCATAAAAATGCTGAGAAAGTGCGACAAAAATATTGGTATGACTGATATATCATGAATAATCAATTTCACATTAGAGATTTTGTTCTCCTGTATGATAGTAAGTTTTTGAAGTATCTTTGCAATCTTAGGACACATTGGATGTGACCGTACATTGTTATCTAGATCACTGAAGGAGGAGCATTACAATTGAGTAAGTTAGATGGAACACCTTTCAAGGGATTGGTGTATGGAAGTCATCTAAAGCCATACTAATATAGCCACAATATTGTTGACTGAGAGTTCAAAAATAGTTTGAAAAACAAAAAAAAAATGTGAAATGCGAAAAGAGAAAAGAGAAAGAAAAAGACAAAAATTCACAGATTTATGATTGTTAACTTTAAAAAAAAGTATGAGTGTTCTTTTTTCAAACATATATGTGTTGTGTTACAGGAAATATGTTTGTGGACAAAAAAGAAAATTTGTTGCAAACTATCTGTCTGTCGAAGAAAAAAAAGAGTTGTCATAGGCCTTCTACTTGTCACAAGGAAAGAATGTGTCGTAGGCTCTAGAACTGTTGTTGTTAAGGAATAAACACCCTTGTAACCTAGGGTCTGGGGTCACCAACTTACTTCTAAAACTTGCAGACAATCAGCTTTAAAGTATAGAAAGGAAATAGGAAAAGATGTTGGACTCACCCGATTATCGACGGTTGATCCAAGTTTTGTCTTCTCCTGCTCTGCTTCTCTCCAAAGCTTTCAAGGATGCACCTCCTTCACTTTCAAAGAGAAAATTATCCACATAAAATATTATACATGTATATATGACAGGTTAGATAAACAACATATACAGTGCTTAATTAAATATATTCATCAACCATGATACATGAAATATATTCAACACAAAGCTGGAAGAAGAATTCTTTTTATTAACAATCAGTGATTGAGATAAGTGTACAACCCAACGCCTGAAACAAGGAATCATCTGCAACCAAAGGACTCTGAGTTCTACTGCTCCAAAGACTTCTGAAGATATACCACCAGCATAACTTTGCTCTCCAAGCATTAGAGGAATTTTGGGGTCTAAAATGGGCATCCTAAGGAAAATAATAAAATAATATTGATTAATTTTGGAGGAAGAAAGAAAAAAACTACTTTTTGTGTTCGTATTTTCGACATATCTCCCTTTGTTTTTACTCAAATTTCGATCGGGAGAGCTCCTTGGATGCGGAATTTGATTCCGCATCCAACGAGTACCCACACTGCATAATTTTGACGGACCCGCTACCCCAAAAACAAGAAAAACCTGAAAAAATGTGATGATGATGTCATCATCACATTTTTTCAGGTTTTTCTTGTTTTTGGGGTAGCGGGGTCCGTCAAAAGTATGCATTGTAGGTACTCGTTGGATGCGGAATCAAATTCCGCATCCAACGATCTCTCCCGATCGAAATTTGAGTAAAAACACAATGAGATATGTCCAAAATACGAACAAAAAAAGTAGTTTTTTTTAATGACAAATATGTCAATTCAACCATTATGGTTGACTTATTTTATTGAAATTCTATTGGTTCTTGAATTCCAACTCACAAAAACTTATTTTGGCACGTTTTCTTATAAGGCCCACTTTAAACCCCAAATTTCCTCTAATGATTGATTTAGTAATGCCCTCCCCAAGGCCTCTATTTATACTTTGAAAAATAGAGCAGTTTTGAAGGTTGAGGAGGTTGAGATAGTTGAGATGGTTAATGATTAGGGATCAACTAATCTCCATTAATCGTGTTTTATTATTTTTAATGTCGAATGGGTGTGTCCGACTATTGATAATGGAAACCCACGTATGACACATGAGTTTCTTTAAGGGAAACGCACGTATAGATCTGTATGCGGGTTGCAATGAGAATAGTCATGTACAGTACATGGGTTGTCAATAGACATAGTCACGTATGTACGCGAGTTTCAGTGGATATAGTCACGTATGAAAATCAACATATAGAAAGATAAAATGGTAAGCTGGTTGGAGGATAAATGCATCTCATGTCATTCCCATATATAGTGTTTAGGAAACCTTCAATCCTATAGTGTCCTTTTGTGTACCAACATATGAAGTGTCGGCACTCGAACAGAGAAGTGCCATTTGGGTTGATAACAGATGCCCCCTAATGTGTGAGGTCGGAGGGAAGTGATGGATGAAATACATTATAATCATTATCTTTGGAGAAATCAGAAATCCAATGGACCAGAGATAGTACCTGAAGCAAATACATAATAATGTCATATACAAAGTCATATCTGAGGATGCTATGTTCAATATACTAGAACACTAGCTCCTTTACAATATTTGAGTACATCGTATAGTACGGGTACTAGACCATGTATATTACAAAGGTGGATCAAAGTCACAATATACAATAATGACGAGTCTTCAAAGATCTGGAAGCTATGTAAATAGGTACAACATAGTCTTGCGCAACTTAGTCCATAGATAAGAAACTAAGGTCTTCATAAATAATCCCAAATAAATAGTACAATCCAAGCCATGTGAATAGATGTTATTGAAGTCAAACATGGAGTGGATTCAATAGATTGTCAATCAATAGGTGATAAGTAATAACTGAAGCAAAGTAATTCACCCACAATGAAAGTGAATCCTGAGGTATGATCGTCAAAACTCTAGGTCTTCGTCATCAGGAAGTGCTGACGTGAAACTATACTGTGATAAGGAAGGCAATAGATCCTCCAATGGATCACAAGAGTGACTAGGAACTAGGTAAAGGAAGGGAGACACAAATGATAATAGATATGACAATGATGGGATCAGGATATAGATCAGACATGAGGTTAAATACTTGAACAGTGAGAATGAAACAGAGATGACCCAAGGCAGCTTTTAACTTTATAAATAGAACAACTAGACTTATCTGTCATGTAGGAGACATGATCAGATTCCATAGGTATAACTGACAAGAGGAGGAGTAAGAAACTTGAAGTAATAGCTGAACTGAAAGTGAACACTGAGACATGAGTATCGGAAAAAACAGAGGGTGATATGTTCAAGGATGACGTGCTGCCACTAACTAAAAAGCCAGAGAAAACTTCTTCCTTACCTTCCCTGTTGAATTTTAACGAGTCCAGGAAATTCAAATCAGATCTCTCTTCATTTTTGACAAGCTTGAAGAGAAGAGTGAATAATGCTTGATAATATCACTGATTCGTGGATTTTATGAGCCCGAACTAGTACATGCTCACTTGGTGTTTTCATGTTTAGAGAGTCTAAAAACTATGAAGAAGACTCCAGGGGGGACGTTTTTCATCCAATTTAGTCTCCTGAGGTCGGAAAAGTATAAAACATACCACAGAAGAACACTCTTAACTTCCATAGAAGAAAAGGTGAACCTTTTTCGTACTTAGTCAAGGAGGTCCGAAAAAGGTTAAATTACCACCTACCCAACTCTCCTTCAAGAGCAGCATATAGCTTGAGTTTTACGAGTGTGAAGGAAAGCATGATCACTCGGAAATATCCATTTGAGTACGAGAAATGGGATTACAACAATAAACTCGATGCTTTGTTCTTTAGTGTTTAACGAGCATGACAAAGACATAAAGTACACTTAGAATATTTTTCATGTTTAGGTCCAAAGCACGAAAAACAGAAAACTGAGCTCATACCGGGTGTTTCTTTTCCGTAAATTTAATCCCTCAGGTCTGGAAAAGTGATAAACCTGTACCTAAGAATACTCTTCTCAATTCCGTAGAAAAGAGAGTGATCATTTCTCGTATTATTCCACATGGTCCGAGAAAGAGATAACCTACCACCAATGCAGATGCTAATTCACGTATTCTTAACGAGCTTGAATGGACAAGTTAACTCAGTAGTCAAGTCTGTTATTAAGGAGTCAGACCTAGGCCTAAAGAAACTCCATAAGGGAGGGGAGTCCTATAAAGGGATAGCTTGTAAAAAGAGACCGAAATGAGGCTCAATTTGGCGTGAAAAATAGCTAAAAAGATTCACCTGTACCTAAGACAGCTGCAGCATGAGTATCAAAAGAAAAAGTAGGTTCTAAATGGGGATACTCATGAGAGGGAAGCCCTATCCACGGAAGAACAATGGTAAAGGAAAGGAGCTAATGGTTAAAAATACCATAGTCCATGGTCAAAATGTTAATTGCTAGGTTTAAGATGGAGTAGGTATAGATGCAAAACGCATGTGAAACAACAAAAAACCATCCTATATGAGAAAAAAACACCTTAAAACGATGATAAACCTGTTACAAGGAAAAAAGATATGGTATTAGTTTTAGAAATTGTGAACTATAGGGAAAAAACCCACTTAAGAAATAAAATTTATATAAATAGTTCAAAAACATAAATAAAACTCACCATTTAATTTTTTAGCCATAAAAAACAAGTTTTCACCTCTACCTTCAATTGCTCCGTGTGGACAATCCGGTGGACCAATTCCAAATCCGCAAGTGTTAGGTAATACTGCACTCCATGCTCTTCAATTTGATCCAAGCATTTATCAAAATTAGGTCCTAATTTTATGTTTTCAAACGCCCTCAACCAAGCAACGCTGTGTATGCGGGTTCGCTATATTGAAACTCGCATACACGCATTCTGTACGCGGGTTGCCCGAAGGACAGTCATGTACAGTATGCGACATGCCTTAATAGATAGTCGCGTAGGCTACGTGAGGTGAACAAGAAGCATATAGGGTCAAAAATTTGAAATTTTACATGAAACTGAAGGTTTTCAAATGCTTGTTTACTAGGTTTGAAGATGGTGCTTGAGTGGAGGGAGTGCGAACATGAATATATGGATCAAGCAGCACTCCAAGATGCCCCCAACATGAATTTTTTACGTTCAAGTGGGTTGCTAAATTTTTTTTGTACCTCACCTATGCAGGCCAATGTTTGCCTCTTAGAATTCTTGATAAATTATTGGGATCATGACTTGGGCATGTTTGACCTTCAAGGTGAGTCATTGGAGATTACTTCATAGGATATCTATTTCATTGCGGGTCTATCACAACGGGGAGATTCGGTAAACTTAGAAGGCACCAGTAGAGGCGATTATCCTCTAAGTGTCCAAAACCATATTGATGTATACTGCGCACCAGGCACACAAAATGGGGGTATCTGCATCCCTATTGTGCACATACGTGATCTTCCTCTACAGGTATTTACAAGTACCATAGTGAGGGTTGCAGGGTCATATTCTCTTCACCTTGCAACATAGAACCAGATGAGACTAACAGTGGATTGTATGCAGGGGGGCCTATATGATTGGTGTTCTGGAGTTATCCCGATTATGCGAAAACAACTCTCTGACTGCAAGAGAGGCATGAGGAATAATTTTGGATATTCTAGCATACTAGTATCCTTCTTCTTTGAGAGAGTGTCGGGATTGAGCCCTGTGGTACCCTTGCTAGTTTGTTCTCCTCGTCATCCTAGGCTAAGGAGATGGGTAGATATCTTCCTCCACTAGGGAGGTGGTGGCTCAGTGTAGAGCATCTATGATGATGACTTCTACTTTTGGTGGGAGCATTAGTTGCCAGCTTTGGAGCAGTTTCCATATGTTGGAATGGATTTTCGTGGTGATGTAGACCTCGTCCTCCCTTCAGGAGGAGCATGGGGAGAGTTAGGTAATTTTTTATTTTCAAATTTTCAAATTTTTAATGAATTTTAAAATATAGAGATATATACATATGTATAAGAGTTCTAATCCTTTTAAAATGTCAAAATCCAGATATTGGACTGGTTCGCCCTGAATGGCATCCACGCATGTATGTGCGTCCTGTCTTGGGAGAAGACTAGGGGCTGATTAGGGTTCTGGAGGGGAAGCTATCCAGGCTTACCCAGAGAGGACCCACCTTATGAATTAAGCACATCCTAGCCATCATTCAGGACTTCATGGTTGGTGTACCACCTGTTTGGATACGCCTTCTGAGGTGGGTAGCCAGAGCAGTATTAGTATACATAGATGTTGTTGAGGCTGCTGAAGGCAAGGAGGCTGAAGAAGCCAGAGTACAGGGAGACCGGGGGGACCAAGGTGGTCCAGCTTAGATCTAGGGAATTTGATGGACTTTTATCCATATTTTGTATATTTTTTGTATATTATATAGTTATAACTGAATCTAAGGATTAGAGACTCGACCTATCTATGGACAGATATTCACACACACACACACACACACACACACACACACACACATATATTTGTCGGTTTATTTACAAATGTTTTTCATGTGTCTGCTATTTATTTTTATGAAAAATGTGTTAAATGCCAATCCAAGATGTAAGTAGCGTATGCATCAGTTAATGAATTTTGATTCCTTGGAATATGATTAAATGTAATGAACTCAAAATTTCTTTCCAATAACCTAACTTGCATAAACTGACATAATAAATAGGGTTCTACACCTAGTAAGCCCGATTGAGCTGGGAAACCACCAGTTGAGAGTCCAGTCGAAATTCCAGCTGAGTGATACCACGTGACAAAGAATCCCATAGAAGCTCAATGACGGCCCTATATTCAGCCACATTATTGGATGCAGGACCTGAGCAAGTGCCTCCCAAGGCAACTAGACGTCCTGAGGGTGAATAAAAGACCCATGCAGCTGAAGCTAGATTACAAGTGTGGCGACTGGCGCCATTAGCGCAACCTACAAACCTCTCGAAAGACATCTGAAACAACCAGCAACTAGTATAAAAAACACAAACCGACGAACTAGTGTATATAAAAATACAAGAAAAAGTGCTAAGCCTAAGCATAGTACTTTTTCAAGTAGAGCCCATTTCTAGGCTCAGGCAGTTTATTCCCATCAAAATCAATTAATTCATATGCGCCCTTCTTTAAAACCTTTGACACGACATATGGTCCCAACCACATAGACCTAAACTTTCCTACCCCCAGGGGTTCTTTGTCTTGGTCTCAAAGCAAAACAAGTTCCCCCTCAGAGAAAATTCGAGGCTTGACCCACTTTTCATATTGGTTTTTGACCCTATTTTTATGAGCTTGGTTTGCTGTTAGCGCATCTCTACGCTATTCATCAATATGTTCTAAATGTACTAAATGTTCTTCAAGCTCAGTTGTATTAGGTAACACATGAATAGCTATTTTTAAGGACGGGATTTCACATTCAACTGGGGTAACGGCTTCCACTCCATGAATGAGTTGGAAGGGGGAGAAACCCGTAGTAGTTTTTACATTAGTTCGATACACCCAAAGAGCAAGGTATATCATGATATGCCAATTTGAACGGGCTGCATTAATAGTACATTTGAGGATAGTTTTCAAAGTTTTATTAACAGCCTCGACCTGACCATTAGCTTAAGGATAGAACGAGGATGATTGTTCTTGTCTAAATCCTAGCATAGTGGTCAGTTCTGTCATCATGCTATTTTGAAAATGACTTCCATGGTCAGTGACAATCACTTTGGGTATACCAAATCATGCTACAATTTGATTGAACACAAAAAAGCTGCAGTTTCCCCTTCAGCTCTAAAGGTGGGCATTTCCTCCGCCCATTTTATAAAATAATCCACAGCGACAATGATATATTTGTGCCCCCCAGCTGAGGCTGGGTTACACGTCACGTAGTCAATTCCCCACTTCATGAAGACCCCCCCCGAGATAATGGGAAATAACGGAGCGGGATGTGACCGCATCTTCCTAGTGTAAAGCTGACAAGGATGACAATGTTTCATGGCTTCCACATAATCCTTAAAAATTGTGGGCCAGAAATAACCGGCACGTAATATCTTCTGGGCCGTTGCTAACCCAGATAAATGACCCCCACACGCTCCACTATGGGCATCATTCAAGACAATATCTATTTCCTCGTGGGTAAGACATTGATGCAAAACATAATCTACCCCCTTACAATATAAAGTATCTCCTATGATGACGTAGTTCTTAGCATGTAGGCGTAGTTTACGTTGTTCCTCCCACGAGAAAGCTGCAGGATACTTCAGAGTTTGGAGATAGATAAGTATATCTCCATACTAGGGGTCAGAGGTGGAAATCAAGAAGATATGCTCATCTAGGAATGAGTCTTCTTCAATGACTACATCTTCTTCCGTTGGAAATTCTGTGATAAGCTCGAAAAAAACTAAGTATTTTTTGGATTTGGCGAACTGAAAATCCAAGTCAAAATCTTGGAGAATGACTATCCATTTGTTGAGTTTTCCTCCAACTATCCATTGGGACAAAACATATTGAAAAGGATTGACATATACCACTATCGTTGTAGTCCTTAATAAGATATAGTGATGTAACCTCTGAACAGCATAAACTACTGCTAAGGCCAACTTCTCGACTTGGGAGTACCTTAGTTTACGTCTGGCTAAAGAACGTCTAAGATACTAAACGACATGCTCTTGGAGCCTATCATCCTCCTGGACTAGGACTACCCCTATGGTCGACTCAGACGTGGCTAGATACAATATAAAATCCCTAGAGTAATCTGGCGGACGCAACAATGGTGCCGACAACAAAGATTTTTTCAATGCCTCGAATGCGAGTTGTGAAGTTTCATCCCATACAAATGGGGTGTCCTATTTTAGTAGGTGCATGAAACCCTTGGTAATATTGGCATAGTTTACAATGAAATGTCAAATAAAATTGGACTTTCCCTGCAGGCTCTGAATTTTCCTGATAGAACGAGGAGGAGGCAGATTTACAATGGCCTCAACTTTTAATGGATCCACCTGAATGCCTCTATTAGAAACACTGAATCCGAGCAGTCTCCCTGAATCGACATAGAACACACACTTGTGGGGATTCAAGCATATTTTATAGTATCTGCATCGTTCAAATATCAATTGTAGGTGATCTAGATGGTCAATCCTCTTAGGAGAATGTGCAGGAAGATCATTAAGGTAGCGTTCGACAATGGCTTTGATATCATGGAAGGAAAAATTCATTTCCCGCTAAAAGGTTTCCCCATCATTTTTCAATCCAAAGGGAATTTTTTTGTACGCAAAGGTACCCCAAGGAAAAATGAAAGTAGTTTTATGTTGGTCTTCTAATTTTATTTGAATTTGATTATATCTGGAGAAGCCATCCATAAACAAAAAAACTTCACTTCCCGAGCAAGCATCAATAATTTGGTCTATAAATGGCGCGGGATAGTTATCCTTAGGATAGGATTTGTTCAAATATCTAAAGTCAGTACAGACACGTATGGTCCCTTGCTTCTTATCAATAAGAACAGGGTTGGAAACCCATTCTGCTAGAGCTATGGGATAAATAAAACCGACTTTCAATAGTTTTTCCACTTCAGCCTTCACCACCGCCGCTTTACGCGGGTTAACAGGTCTCAACTTTTTCCGAACAAGTTTAGCGTTAGGGTATGTTCGGATCTCATCCTTGAATATATATGGATCAATTCCTGGCATCTCCTCATATGACCAGGAAAAAATGCCACGGAATTCATTAAATAAGGACGTATAGATGGCAATCTCCTCAGGAGAGCAGTTTGCATCAATATGTATATTTTCCACAATGTCAAGATTTACAGAGATGTTGATAGGGATGGTAGCAGAAATATTTTCCATATTCCCCTCAGCAAACATTCCTTCCCTTGGTAAGGGATTGATGGGTTTATCAACATCATCTGCCAGTCTCATATGAAACTCCTGATTCTCTATCCCGCTTAGCTCTGGAAGAAAATAGGATCGATGGTGAAGATCTTCGCAGATCTTATCACGTCTGCACATGGCTTCCAGAATGGCTTCATTAGAAGGTAAAACCATATCTAACAGTTAGTCAAATGCAAATATTTTTCTACCCAAGCAGGAAGATAGGCTTCTTCCAGTTCCTCTGAGACTGTGAGGGGAACCGAAATGGAATCAACAGTGGTTTGGGTGATAGCTTGATAAGCCACTTCCACTACTAATAGGGACACTTTTGGTTCATGGTGGGTAGGGAGGACCCAAGGATCAGTCCTATCGACAACCTTAGAAATGGACTTTCCCACACTAGTAGAACCTATATAATTAATAGGATTTGGAAGATCGAATTTGCCCATCAATGATGCATACATTCCAGCCCCTAACCTCTGTGCAGTAGGTTTGAACTAATCAACCAATGGCACAGTGGATTCATTAGATTCCATGCGGCCTTTTCAAGTAAAATTGAGTTGGTCAACAGTAACCAAATTCCCTTCTTGTGGAAACACTACCACCCAAAAAATGACCGATGCTATAGCAGACATGGAATAAGTCCAGCTTATTCCCAAAATCAAATTATAGCCCAAAGGTGCATCAATCATCTCCACCTCAACAGACACCGCTTTTCCTGCCAGCTTAATTTCAAAATCCGGTAGGATACCATGTGGACAGAACGACCTTCCATCAAGAGCAGTAAGTAGGGTGTTTGACAGGACCAGCTCTGGTGATCCAAGATATTTCCAACATGACAAGGACATAACACATGTAGAAGCACCCTCATCAACAACTTCCCTTCCAATGGTCTTTCCACCATGGATGACATCTATTGATAAGGCTACATGGTAAGGTAGGCAAATTTTGACATCAGACAAGTGAAATTTCGCCATGAGACTCAATGAGTCCATACTGCCTAAAGCTGCTAAGAGTGCATCCTGCTGGGAGGGACAAATTTGTAACACCTCTAAAGCCGACATTGCACAAGGTGTTTGGGCTAAGTCTTCAACCACGGAGTAGTTGGATGCAGCTATAGCATTAGGATTATGCAAGGTATTCTTAAAGACACCTTTCGGTATCTTGGGCATAGTTTCAGCAGGTTTCTCAATCGTGATAGGGTTAGAAGTTTCACTTATGGTCTTTCCCTTCTCAGAGGTCTCTTTTTCATAGTTCTTATTCCTGGTCTATAGTAAAGTTGAAGATCGAACCATGTTGATATAATTGGGGTTAGGGGAATTTGGGGTGCCCCTTGCTGTATTCGAAGCTGAAGCAAAATTTTACCCTTGGGGAAACAAATCCTTCAGGACAGCTAATTGTTGATATTTTAATAGCTTCTAGGCTTGTTCCATAAGGGGACAAATATGGGTGAGGTGATCCTCATGGCACAACTTACATGGGAATTTCACCTTTTTCTTTTCTTTCTTGCCCCCATCAACATTTTTTGTGGGTTTCTGCTTGTTTTTATTTCCCTCCCCTTTCTTTCCTCTTTTATTTTTCCCACTGGGCTGCTGATTTCCCTTCTGAGAGGTCTGTGCAAAAACATTTACATTTTTGGGTGAGGGGGCAGCCTTTGTTGCCTCCACCGCAGAATGTTTGACGGACATCTGATGGAGCTGTTTGGCCAAAGATTCTACAGTGGGAGAGTTAATGGACCCAACCACACCATCGGCATGGGGTCCAGACTTAGGTTTCTCTACATTGTGGGTTGGCCTCGGTGCCTCAGGGATAATCTCATACAAGATCCTAGACTGAGAGTAAATCAAATCTAATTGTTGGGCCTTGAGGATAGCTTCTTCCTCATTCATCACTCATGAAGTAGATACTTCCTTAGATATATAAGGCAATAATGATTTAAGGAACCATTCTAGTAAGAACTTAGGAGGAATAGTGGATTTGATGAGGCTCTTCCACCTCCTCCACTCTTGGATGTGATCCGAGATGTGGGTGGCCTTGTTCTTCCTGAAGGTAGATAGAAATTCCATTCCAAAGTTGTATCAGACCAGAAGCTAGAAGTGGCTAAGGAATGTAGTAGCCAAGTCCCAAAAACTGCTGAATGCAGTAGACGACAACTCAATGTACCATTTTGCTGCAATACTCGTCAAGGTTCTTTGGAACAGCCTCAACCTAACTGAATCTTCATTCAGTGAATTGGAAGAACACCATAAATGAAAAGTGGTGGCATGAGCCCCAGGATCTTCACCAATTTTGCCTTCGAATTTTGGGATGTCCGAGGGCAATTTGGTGGGGACAGGTGGCTAGGAGGGATCATGCCTCACGGGTTCGTTCATTAGTTTAGACAAATCTGGCAAGTTTAACATTTCCAGGAAAGGAAGCTTAGGTTGAACCAGAGCACTAAAAGTTCCAGTCTGGGGATTAGAGGGACTTGCACCCAAATTCCCATATGTAATGGTGGGGTTTCCCCCTATTACCGATTGCGAAGTGGATGGGTTACTTTGAAATGGATTCCATCCGTAAGCCACAGGATTGTTGGTATGAGGTGCAGTATAAGAGGTTCTAGCTGCCCCAGTTGAAACTGGGGTTTAAAATACAGGAGTAGGTATTCCTCCGCTAAACAATGAAAAGGGAGAGCTCGTGAATGGATCAGAGACCGGGGTTTGTAAACCTTGACCATAGGGGTTAGTGTTCCCAAACTGCACTCCTACATAAGAGGGCGGTGGGCCTACGTATGGAGTGGGTGTGGGTATATGCCCCCCCATTCCAAGGAAATACTTGGACAAAAGCCGAGGATTCTATAGGACCACTCTGGGCAGTGTGTGTGAAAGAGGTTGGAATTGTAGGTACACTAGGAATCCCAGTGACTATACCACCAGAAGCACCTGCTAGGCTTGTGGGAACCGACGGCTGAACCACTCGGTTCACTGGAGTTAAGGGCATAGTAGGTATGCTTGATCTTGGGGAACCTACCGGGGGAGGTAGGACCCCTTCAGCTGGGATGGCTGAGGTGAAAATGAAAGAACTTTCTCCCGCACTGGACATTATCCTACCCACAGGGACACCAATCACGAGTGCATCAAAAGGACGAACCTGGACGATCACTGGATCATTTAAGTCAGTCAAGGGTGTATTAAAACTCCTTGCAAACTCGTAAACCTACAAGTCTTCTATCTCAACTGTATTTAAATCAAAAATGTTTTCCCTAAGTTCTGGTTCACCCAGAACTTCAATGACTCCTATCAGTTCAAACGAACCGTCCATGTCCAATCTATGCCTTTGAAGTGGAGGTGGAGGTTCCAATGTGATGAGAGGAGGAAGGTTTTGCAACCTTCATGACCTTCTGATAGGTTGTTCCTCCACGATTGTAAA
Source organism: Pseudotsuga menziesii (assembly GCA_001517045.1). NCBI lineage: Eukaryota > Viridiplantae > Streptophyta > Pinopsida > Pinales > Pinaceae > Pseudotsuga > Pseudotsuga menziesii. Next base: position 242,374 of record LPNX010436314.1, on the reverse strand, counting down.
TTTGACAATTCAAACCCTAAGGCCAGCTAAACATAAACAAACCATAGTGCAATCACTATGAAAAAATCCTAAAGTATCAACAGTCAACAAGGGTAAAAGATATGCTTTCCCAAAGAAAGATGAAAGATAGTTGCTTGGTGTCCTTGAAGAGGTTCTTAGGCACAAGCAAAGGAATCACCCACCACCCTCCTACACTTTCAACAAAAGTTACCTTCCAATCCCATCCAAGGTGAACCAAAAATAGCCTTCCGGTTTACCTATGTATGAACCCTAGATGTAAAGAGACTATAGGCTACCTTAACTATACCAACAATCTGGGGGGACAGTTGCAAGCCTGATTCATACGCATGGGTAGGGTAGCTGAGCCCAAAAATCTATCTAGGACAGAATCCCCAGATGCGTAAAAACCCTGGTTTACATTTCTACAAGGAATCAGAGGGTTATCTCCTCAGTCCAATGCCTCCAAGCGGCCTCGTGCTTGAATCCCGTTTGAGAGGAGCTTCCCAGATACTATCGATAAAGAGAAGGATTTACCTATTGATTGGCCCACTATGTCTGAATTTAAATACTTATGGGGAGTTTACTCTTCCTATCCCACAAGTCTATCCTAAGCTAGTAGGTCTATGGCCCTAAAAAACAAAAAATTACTAATAAATTTTAATTATTGCGTTCATTTTAAGGGATATTTTTTACTCATAAGGAAAGTGGAGTGAAAGACTATGATGTTTTTGACTTGATAAGAAATGTAAAAAACAATAGGTGTATACTTTCAAAGAAAATTATCACTACTTAAAAAATAAGCTTCTCTTTCCTTTTTTTTGTAAATGTAAACTGATGAAAATGCAACGAATAAAGAGGAAACTAAGACTATATTTTTGTAATTTTTGAGATTATATTTAAAAAATGAAAACAAAACTACTATATGCAAATCAAATGCAAAAGTTTCTAACGTTTTCTTTTCACTTTTCAAATTGCTCAAAGACTACTATGCACCTAAATGCACAATATTTGAGTATGCTTGAATAGACTAACTGTATAAAATAAGCAAAATGAAGCAGATTCATAAAACCAAATATCAACCAACTAAGGAAGACTTGGAACCCTATCTTGGGTGGACACAATAAATGGAAATCACTGAGATCAAACAAAGGCAAGTGGAAAACCAATACTATTCAAAAATAGAAGGGGATATACAGTGTCTAGAACCCTGATCACTGATTCAGACAACCAACACTTGAACCTATAACCCAACAGGAAAATCCACTTCAAGTTGCTAACAGAGAGACAATTAAAACAATAAGAACTCAAGGGATTTATAAGAAAGCACAAGGTATGGCTGACAAGGTCATCAAACTCACAGTGTAATGCTCATAAAGAAGTCCAATCAGCAAACAAAATTTATAGAAGGATAGGGACAAGCAAACCGTAACCAAAAAATTTTAATGCTCAGGCTTGTACATGACTGTGTACAAGGGCAACCCGCGTAATGTACATGACTGTGCTATAGAGAAACCCGTGTACGCAGACCTCTGTACACGACTGTGTGAAAGACCAACTCACGTACAGGTATAAAATTTTCAAATAAAAAGAAAAAATTTAAAGGTCTTCAAACACCACTCTAAGCATGAACCAAGACAAGGCACCACACATTGAATCAAGGAAAATACTGGGCACTGATCTATAGAGTTAAACCACAGCAGTATGGGCTCCCCAGCGGAGTCGCCAGTTCTGTTGTTCAGGAATAAACACCTTGTAACCTAGGGTCTGGGGTTACCAACTTCTCAAACTTGCAGACAATCATCTTTAAAGTACAGAAAGGAAATAGGAAGAGATGTGGTACTCACCTAATTATCGACGGTTGATCCAAGCTTTGACTTTTCCCGCTCTACTTCTCTCCAAATATTTCAGGGATGCACCTCCTTCACCTGCAAAGAGCAAATTATCCAAATACAATCTTATACATGTATATATGACAAGTTATATAAGCAACATATACAGTGCTTAATAAAATATATTCATCAACCATGATACATGAAAGATATTCAACACAAAGTTGGAAGAAGAATTCTCTTTATTAACAATCAGTGAATGAGATAAGTGTACAACCCGATGCCTGAAACAAGGACTCCTGTGCAACCAAAGGACTCTGAGTTCTGCTGCTACAAAGAATTCTGAAGATATACCACCAACATAACTTTGCTCTCCAAGATTGATTTATTAATTCCCTCCCCAAGGAATCTATTTATACTTTGAAAAATAGAGCAGTGTCGAAGGTTGAGGAGGTTGAGACATTTGAGATGGTTAATGATTAGGGATCAACTAATCTCCATTAATCGTGTTTTATTATTTTTAATGTCGAATGGATGTGTACATTACTATTGATACTGGCAACCCATGTATGACACACGAGTTGCTTTAAGGGAAACCCACATATAGATCTATATGCGGGTTGTCAACAGGCATAGTCTCGTATGTACGCGAGTTTCAGTGGAGATAGTCGTGTACAACATTCAACATATAGAAAGATAAAATGGCAAGTTGGTTGGAGGATAAATGCATCTCATGTCATGCCCATCTATAGTGTGTAGGAAACCTTCAATCCTATAGTGTCCTTTTGTGTACCAACATATGAAGTGTCAGCACTCGGACAGAGAAGTGCCATTTGGGTTGATAACACCTGTCGAAGAAAAAGAGTTGTTGTTGCACAAGGAATTTTGGTCACATGTGACTGTTGACTAGCAGTTAATTTGAGGACATGGGATATTTCAACAACATGCTTTTGGGTCACTTTTGTCATTAATGCACAATAACTACCATTGAACTGATAGGCGAAGTGACAATTTGATTGGCAATTTCCTAGTAATGATTAGAAATATTGATCCATGTGATAAAAATCATTGTCACCTTTCCATTTATTACCTGATCATGTGAACGGATGACATATTGAAAAAGTGAACATATATCATATTCATGCCAAAATTTCATTCATTTGTATTGCATCCGACTGAGTACACTTAGCAAATTGTTTGCAATTGTAAGAGCCGAGGCGATTTTTCACAAACTATGGTCATTTCCATTTCTAGTGCGAGCACCATTCAAGAATAAGGCGTCGAGACTCTTTCACCTACACCCATTATGAAAGACACTATAATATTTTTTCCACTGTAATCTATATTCACAGAGGAAGTTGGACAGTCACCGATGATTCTACCAATTATTTTACGACCATACCCACATCGCACATAAAAAAGGAAACAATTTGGTACCTATAAGAAGGAAACAACACCACCACCAACTAATGAAGAAAGAGAATTTTCATCCATGCTTCCAGTCTATGCCCCACCCATACCAGCTGATGCACCTAAGGTTAGACTTGGAAAGAATGAGAAGTATCAATTGGTAGCACCAACCATACTGAAAGGTGTTCAAGTAACGATGAATATAATTCCAAACTTACAGAAGATAGGATTTGTCGACCATGACTTTTGCAAGTTTCCAGAATTGACAATGAATAGATACATGAATACTGTTATAGAGATAGATGATGGCCCCATCCACCTAGTTCCAATGGAATGGGAAAGAGGATTGTGCAAAGATGGATTACCGTCATTGATGCACATGCCACATTTTGGCTAGACAATAGATTCAATGAATTCTTATGTTAAGCAATTGCTTGTATATTTCCATGGCAGATGTCTATGGATCAATCATAATATTTCGGTTGATGTCGAGGTGATAGCAACAATCACTGCGCTGCCCTTGTAGGCATCAAACCCATGCCATTTTTTGTTGCTAAAGAATAGGACACTGCATTGACAAATAATCTGAAAGAGAAGTACGACATGACAAGAGACACAAGAGGATTTGTTATCACCTCCATCAATGATACTGATATTTAGTTCATAGCTAAGGTTATATCTAGCAAGTTGTCATGGAATATATGACCGCACCAGTGAACTGCAGGGACATTTGTTGTGGAAGATCTATGTGCAGCAGGAGTCCAGCTCAAACGGTCGCACTATCTGATAAATGAACTATTAGCATATGCAGAAGAGGTATAGGAAAAATGTATCCCATTTCATTATTCTTGGCTACTAATTTTTATTTCTTTTGTCACATGGGCGGAACCAACAAACTAACAAGGGGTAGATGTGCCCGTCCTATGCCGAGGAGATTGATACCAAATTCTCTAGTTCAACAAGTAGCTACCTGAGCGACATAAATACAATAATGTAGAATTTGTTTTAGAAAATGAGGCCCTTCTCCATTTTGTTAGGAAGAAAGCCAGGGTCACTGCGACGGTCGTTAAGCGGTTAAAGAACATTATCAGATTTTTAGGCTGGGGCCCATCATATTTTTTTGGAGCCTTGACAGGATCCAAAAAAGCAATGTTCAACGCCTCATTTTCAGCTATCTACTACTGAAGTTGATGTGATCATTCAATATTGGCCGTAAGAATGGAGAGTTTCTATTGTAGATGATTAGCTATTTGCAGAAGAAGATCCGCAATAGGGTGATCCATCGAAAATGAAGAATGGAGGACATGGAGAAGATCTACCATTGGAAGAGAATCCATAGAATTCACCCATTAATACTAAGAATGACTCAAGTATGACCCCAACAGACCCAGTAGTGGGGGATAATAGAAAGTAGTCAGAAAATTCTACGCAAGGTCAAAAGAAGAGGAAGGTCAATAAATCATATGGATTTTTCAGCCTTACTAATGATGATTATACAATTCTAAAAGATGGAATGGAAAAAGTTTCCAATGCAAGCTACAAAAAGGTATAGAGACAAGCAACATCACTAATCTACTATAGACACTCTGCAATGTAGCAAAATAAGTCAGAGTGGTGGTCGACTACATGCCATAATTGCATAAGTCATAGGACCTAGCTGGCTCATCTGAATCACGGGCTAGTGATGCATCGACACTGGCTCCACCAATAAGGGGTCTAGTAGTGGGTCAAGCAATTGACTTAGGAACGACAGAGATGTATGCCATGGTCAAATATCTGGGCCATGTCACCATGGATTTTTCTACGCTGTCGATGAACAAAGTACATGCCATTCAGAATGTTGCAGTTGCAAAAATGAGGAATAAAGAATGTGCATTGGTTAATCAGGTAAATTATTTGCACAAATCTGTAAATAAGATGAAGAAAATAGTCCAAGAAACAGAGAAAAATCCAAGACCTATAAAGAGGACAAGAACCGAATTGACATGACTGTTACACTAGCTTCCAATAATTTTATCGATGAAGGCATCATGAGTGAGATGTTTTCAGAAGCCAAAGTATTTCAACTTGGAAAAATTACAGAAAAAATCCACAAGAGGGTCATGGATTTGGAAGTACAAGCAAAACCCAATACACCTCCATAGGTACTGGAAGAGAGAAGAAAAGAAGCAACTAAAGCTACGTTGAGGATAAAAGAAGCAAATGCACTTTGTGCGAAGGTGGTTGAGCAAGTTTCTCAGTCATCAAAAGCTTTGATTGACGATGAATAACTATAACAAGTAACATAACAACTGCGTATTGTCGAGGCAAAGGTTATCCAGCTGAAAAATGAAGTAAAGAAGATGTTGATAGTAAAGAAACTGGTCAATGATGTTGACATGAAGAAACTACAACAACAGATCACAAAAATGTGAACACAACAAAAAAGAGAATTGACTAGGTCACAGAGTTACAAGCAGAGTAAGATGAATTTATAGGTACCATTTAATGTGTATATGAAAAAGTGCAACAAGTTTTGGGGTTGGCAGGACTTAAAACTTCGGAACACCTTAGTCATGAACTTGTTGAAAACTTGAAGAAGACAAAAGAAGATGTGTGATAAGAGACTGAGCAAGTAGTGAAAATATTCTAGGATTTTCAAAGAAAGGTCATAATCATAGAAGTTTCAAACTAATGCTGCTCGAGACGAGCCACATGTGAGTTTTGGGGGGCTGTTGTCCCTAGGAAATGTTAGACATAATTCTTCCAAAATTTTCGCGAAAATAAGGATTCTGGTCGAGATACAATAAGAAACTACGATAGAAGAAGTGTAATGAGATAAGTTGCAATAAAATAAACCACGTCAGAAGCACCTTGACGGAAGGAATCACGGAAGAAGAAGAATAAAGGAGTCAAAAAGCAAAGTTCATCTAATTTTGGAAAGAGTTAGTTAGACTAAAAGATTTCTTTTAGTAATAAAGTTTGATTGTATTTTTGGGCCAATAATGCCTATATTTATATGTAACTGAGTGTATTGGAATAGAAAGACAACCTGTCAACTGAAAATTTTGACGGTTGGATCAATCTTTGTAAAAGCTTATAAAAGCATGAACCCAAGTTGTATGCGGGTTGATCAAGGATATCTATTTGAAGAGAGGAATAGGCTTAATCTAAGCTATGCACATATCAATGATTTAGAGAAGAAGAGAAGAAATACATAGGACAAAACCAAAGAGCATGAAATGAGAGAAATATGTACAAATACTGAATAATATCAAAAGAAGAGTCTGCAAGATGAGTGCACATACCAAAGGTGCTAACCTATTCCTCATGTTAGATGAATAGAACCTTTGTGTTTTTTCCTAGATTAGTTTCCACGTTAAATATTGTCTCTATGTGTTTAATGTGTGTTTTGTGTTGAATTCCTAAATGATATAAGTGAGATTATCTCAATGTGTCACACATGCTTAATGGTGAATGGACTTATATTTGTGTCGCATCTTGAATATGTGTTAATGCTTCATGATTAATGCTGTTATTTATGTAGACGTATTAGTGGATAGTTATCGTGAATGAATAGATAAGAGAAAATTTTTAATTCTGGTTTTGATCAAGTAAATTGGTCTTTCTGTAAGGAAGAAATCCTTGGCATAACTATAGAAATGGGGTTCCAACAGTTCCCAATAGATATCTTGGGTGAGACTTCATCTACGTCACAGGTGTTGCTAATAGAGTCCTTATCTATTGGTCTGATATATTGGGATTTATTGACGAACGAGGAATTTGAACCTAGGTCGACTAAAATTATGCCAACGCATCAAGTATCATAACAATATCCCACACATCATTCTTCATGATGGATTGATAATATTCCATCATGGCATCTTTCCAAACCTGTTTGCCTACTACCTCCTCATAACTAGAAGGCTTGGAATGAATGATGTGACTCATCAATGCCATATAAATTGAGAACCTATATGAGGTATTTTTCTCTCCCTGAAATTACCACTGGGAGCTGCATGCCTCTCTGCATCATGCAAAGTATCAAGAAACCATGTTGTCCTCTTCATGGTCACTGCAACAACTCTAGGTGGATCTAATGGATTTGTTGGCACTAGTGACTCCTCTGGATAGTTTGAAGGATGAATAACTAGACTATATGGTTTTGTACCCTCATCCCTTGGAGCCTCACGCTCCTCATTATAAACCTCCTTGTGAGAATCTATAGTTGTCCTGAAATTTACCTCCTGATCGAAGGTAACATCCCAACTAACCTCAATATGACGTTATCTTGGAATGTATATCCTATAGGACTCTGAATTCTCGATGTATCCCACAAAAGTACCTTCTTCCTTGAAGGTTATAACTTCATCATATTCTCCTTCGATTCTAACTTAAACATTACATCTAGCATGTGTATAGAATCTATGGATTCTATCGTATATGATGTTGTTCCAACTCCTTTTATTGCATACTTGGAATTGTATCCAAGTTCTACTTGTAATGCCAATTCCTTCTTTGTCAAATATCTAAGAGACTCTTAGTAAACTGTCATGTTCCTAGAATCACCATTGTCTACCAACCAAGTATCACTACTATTTGTAATAGTGTCTATAAGAGAGGAGCCAAATAAATACTCTTTTCGAATCTCATCTACAATCTCATCAAGTTTTGTCTTCTTCTGTGGTGGATGCTCATCAACATCGGTTGTTGTTGCATGCTTATTTTACTTTATCTTCTTCCGAGGACAATTAAAATCATAATGACCAAATTTATGACAATGAAAGCACTTAACTTTTTAAAGTTACTTCTTCTTCTGTTCTTGAACTGGGGTTGATCCTGTACATATATTTTTATTCCCAAAATTACTTCTTTTTTTTTAGTTTCTTGCATGAGTTGCGAGAGTTTGGGTTCCTTCATCATGTGGTTTGTGCAAAATGTTCTTGGGAAATACTCTGGCCTTTTTTAGGATTATAATCCTCCCTTGTCCAATTTGGTCAATCATGTCTAAATTAGGAGTCTTTCAGTTTATATTTAGTCACTAGCATCATTGGGTCCACATGGTCTAATTGGGTACATATATCAGTTACTAGAGTGTGGGGAACACTAGTTGAGGCTAACTTCCACTGGATTCACTTGCATGCATAATTTTAGGAGCCCCCTAGACCAATCCCTACAATTTAGGATCCACTGGGAGTGCCTGAACCAACCTCCTTCAGTTGAGTTCAGTTAGTGACTAGTTAAGACTATTTAGGAGTCTGTTAGATTTAGTTAGCGTCAATCATTGATTGATTGCATGTGGGAAGGTTCTATTCCTCACCTACCACATTCAGTTAGGCTAGTTAACTGATTCTAACTAATTGGCACACTGATTGAGGAAACTGGGGATAACTAGTTGAGCTACGATAATGATTTAGACATGTCCAGTTATCCATGTAGTAAGGTAGAGTCATTCAATTCAAATTACTCTCTCACTCATTTGAATTGACTGGTTATTAATACCAGTGTATTACATTGTAATTAATTATCCAATTAATTTTGATTAATGAAAGCATTCACAGTTGCAACCATTTTTTCACTGTTTCATTCTTCAATTTCTGAGTAAAATTGTATGATCATATTGTGAGTTGTGTGTTGGTCCACAAATATATGTGCTCAATTTTACATGGTATCAGAGCCACATCAGGACAATTCACTTCTCCTACTACAGATTCATACTTGGATCAAAAAAAAATTTGAACAAAATTGCTCCTTCTAGCACTACACCAGAAGCAACAAGTTTACCATAGAAATCCTAAGAAAAGGAATTGTTGATCAAGATTTATTGATTAAATAAGTTGGGTGTGATGAATACTTGAAAATTGCAGGCTATCTGACCTTACGGTGCCCCTTTTTTGTTTTTGCAGGTACATCTTCGAATGGATTCATCAGTTTCTCTTCTCACCACATTCACAAACTATTCAAAATGAAAGTTGAAGATGATTGCATCTCTCAAGAGACAAGATCTATATGAGGTGTCTATTGGAATTGGTAAAGAGTCTTATGATAATGAGAATGACTGGCTAAATGAAAGTGATGCAGCCTTTGGAGCAATAGGTATGTCCCTTTCTCCTATCTTCCGTTACCTCACTGAATCTGTTGAATACCCAAAGGACCTCTAGACAAAATTGGACAAAACCTTTGGAGAGCATAATGAGGATCATAATAGAATTTTGGAGAGCACATCCAGCACCACAAGATTTCTTGATCCAAAATTCTCGGCCTCTACTCTCTCTATTGAAGTTTCTCAAGATGAAGAAGTAGCAAAATTTTCTACACAATCAATTCGAATTGAGGAAAGTCTCCTTGTGGTGTCTCCTTCTCCTGATGCTCTGGAAGTTTGTGAGATCTCTAATATCTTATCATCTCATATGTCTAATACAAAATAATACATTCAAATCTTTGATATTGAAGAAAACCACTGCTGCACTTCTATGCAAACATTTTTTAGTTATTCTCCATTAAATTCTGTGCAAAATTTGCCAGTGATTGCTTCCGAAAGTGAAGAGGAATTTGATTTCTCTCCCTCTAATGTTGCTGATGGTGTACATATAACTAATACCTTGGATATTTTGGAAAAAAATATCATATTTTAGGAGTGATCCATTCTCTCTCCTTGATCTAGATCTTCCAGTGAATTCCCACAGGATTGCATGCACCAATATTCAAAATTTTGAAAAAGGAGAAAACTATGCATCTACCGTCTCGGTGGACCATACTTATGGATCTGATATGAAATTTATTGGATCTGATATTATATTATTTGGATATGATATGATATTAATTGGTTCAATATTTTAGTTTCATGAGCTTTCAGTACTTCTTGTAGTTGTTCTCATCAATTTTGGTGTGAAGAAACAAGTACCGCAAGTCTCCTTCAAAATTGTTGCTAGGGATTTGATTTCATTCCACACTTTTGGAAATGATATGAAATTATTTGGATATGATATGATCTTATTTGGATTTGATTTGATATTATTTGGTTCAAATTTTATATTCCAATAGAATTCAATCATGCTTGTATCTTCTCTCACCAATCTCGGTGTGAAAGAGTCAAGTATCGCAAGTCTTCTTCAAATTTGTTGTTGGGGATTTGGTGTTAGTTTCCTCTTATGAGGTTTCTGATATTTTATTTTGTGAATCATTAGTTATTTATAAATCTATTCCAGATTATGGATCTCAAGCATTCGCTCTCCACAGTCCCAGGGCCTCTCTACCTTTGGTCACAGGCTCATCTCCTCACAGAACTAGTAAAGAGGAAGGCATTCTGCATCCGCCTAGACACTTGCTCCTAACACTTGGGGCTGATTTTACCACTCACAGTTTTCTATTCAAGGATGCAACATATCAGTTGCTTGATTTTACTTCACATGGTTCGAATCCTCAAGCACCTTTTCTCTCTAATTATCATTTGATTTCAGTTGCTCTACATGGGTCCAGTTTTCATCCAGCAATTATCTATATTTATGATTTAGTTGAGCATATTTTTATTCTTCCAAAGAGGAATATTCCTCTAGACATAGTGATGGATAATTTCACATGCCAGGACCTAGGATACCTATGCATAGAAGAACCATATTGATCCTGATTCTACCTGCTTAGTTTGAGGGATTTTTTCCCATGTGGTTTTTCCCTGGTTCCTTGTATTAAGCAGTTACTTTGATTTAGCTGTAATGGGTGGCCTATGGTATTAGTTACCAGGGCCCACAATTTTTTCATGTTATCATTCACGGGGGCGTTAGGATTATAATCCTTCCTTGTCCAATTTGGTCAATCATGTCTAAATTAGGAGTTTTTTAGGCTATATTTAGTCAGTAGCATCATTGGGTCCACATGGCCTAATTGGGCCACATGTACTAGTTACTAGAGTGTGGGGAACACTAGTTGAGGATAAATGCCACTAAATGCACTTGCATGCATCAGTTTAAGAGCCTCCTAGACCAATCCCTACAATTTAGAACCAAGTTCCTTCAGTTGAGTTTAGTTAGTGACTAGTTAAGCCTAGTTAGGAGTCAGTTACATTCAATTACATATGGTTACATTCAGTTAGCGCCAATCATTGATTGATTGCATGTGGGAAGGAAAAATTCCTCATCTCCCACATTCAGTTAGGATAGTTAACTAATTCTAACTAACTGGTGCACTGATTGAGGAAACTGGGGCTAACTAGTTGAGCTCTGATAATGATTTAGACATGTCCAGTTATCCATGCAGTAAGGAAGAGTCATTCAATTCGAATTCCTCTCTCATGCATTCGAATTGAATGGTTATTAATACCAGTGTATTACAATGTAATTAATTATCCATTTACTTTTGATTAATGAAAGCATTCATAGTTGCAAGCCATTTTTGCACTATTTCATTCTTCATTTTCTGAGTAAAATTGTATGATCTATCTTGTGATTTGTGTGTTGGTCCATAGATCTATGTGCTCAATTTCATATGGTATCAGAGCCTTGATAGGAAAAGGCACATCTCCTACTACAGATTCATACTTGGATGAAATTTTTTTGAGCAAAATTGCTCCTTCCAGCACTACACCAGAAGCAACAAGTTTACCACAGAAATCCTAAGCAAAGGAATTGTTGATCAATCTTGCTTGATTAACTAAGATGGGTGTGATGAAAACTTGAAAAGTGCAGGCTATCTGACCTTACGATGCCCCTTTTGTGTTTTTCCAGGTACAACTTCGAATGGACTCATTAGTTCCTCTTCTCACCCCATTCACAAGCTATTCAGAATGGAAGTTGAAGATGATTGCATCTCTCAAGAGACAAGATCTATATGAGGAATCTATTGGACTTGGTAAAGAGTCTTATGATAATGAGAATGACTGGCTAAATGCCAATGATGAAGATATGATCTTTGATGAGTTGGATGGTTGAAATGAAATGTTGAGCACTTTATTTACAAACTTCAATTCACCTGAATTTCACCTATGGGGTCGATTCGTACTTTTGTTGGGGCCGACTTGTCTTTTTGACCACTTCAATGTTGATATTCCTTGTTGGCCACTTGATTATTGGAATTCCTTTTTTCTTAATAATTTTTTTCTTAATAATGGGGAAATGTGATTGATGCAACCCAAGAATATTTTAAGTTGTGCTTTATCTTTGATTTCCTTTGGACACATACCAATATTTTCCAGAATGTGTGGTTGTAAGAGTTTTTTTTCAAAAGCAATAGAAATTCCTAAAAACTCAATACTTTTTACTCTTATGATTAATTTATTTTTCTTTGCTGATATAAATAGACCATGCTTATATACAAGATCATAAAATTGATTGATATGATCTAAATTGTATTTACAACTCTTACTAAAAACTAAGATAGCATCAATATATAAGACACAAAACTATATATGAGGTCTATAGATATCATCCATTTTTTTTTCTAAAAATTAGTAGGATAATTATTTAAACTGAACCACATAACAATATATTTATATCATCCCATAGGTACCATAAATGATGTTCTGAATGTCTCTTTTAGTCATATTGCGATTTTCCAAAACCAAACTTCATTTCAAAGTTAGAGAAGATATGATGTCCTTTTTAATCCTTTGAAGAATATTATTTTTTCTTGGAACATGATGTTTGATATCTTTTATAAATTCATTGAGAGGAGTATAATAAACAACCAACCTTTTCTTACCTCTCTTTTTATATTTGAGTGCTTGGTCACATAAAATATTATACAAGCCCAACTAGACATTGAAGGGACAATCAATCCTTTAGCGAGCAACTCTATAATTTCTTTCTGGATTTCAACTATTTCTTTTGCATCCATTCCTCTATGATTTGCTTTGGTGGAATTAGCATATGGAACTTAAGGGAGTGAAGCTACATACCTTTGTATTTTCCAGAAAGCATTCAACTGCTCAAAGAAACAATCTCTGACTATTTTCATTTTCATTTCCTCCAAGTTTGCTTCATAATTATTTTTTTTCTTCAATAAGATGAGAAATCCTTCTCTGGTGGTTTTATGTTTTTTTACTTGGTGTTACTACACTTGTTGGTTTTGTTTATTCTTTCTTTAGACAAAACTTCAGTAGGAATAAAAACATAAATTTCATTTATGTAGATGGCGTTGATGCTAAAAATGACACGGTTCAGGCGAGAACACTGAAAAACATCCTTGGAGAGATGATTAAGGGGAAGACAGGTTTACCTGGATGAAGGTGGTCAATAGGAGAAAGAGGGTGGATAGGACCACGTGAAGGTGCATGAGGGGACAAATGTTGACCCTTCCAATGCATTCATGCATGCATAAAACAAGTGGGGATGGCATCGGGGATCACAAGTGAAATAAAAGGAATGAGAGGTGCTTTGTCCAAGAGGTCTCATGTGGGAAGTGTTACAGACAGATGATCTTGTGTTATGCAATGGATCTCAATGACTCTTCAAATATGATAATATCTACACAGGGCAAGACCTTAGGCCATCCCTCGACCATGACGAGGCGTACCTCGTTCTACATAGGAGGGGTACTATGTTGGCAGTCAAGAAACTATTTCAATAAGGATCAGAGGGAGCTAATGGCACTCAACATATTATAGTTGGTCCAAGAGAAGAATTACAGTGCAGGCTTGAGAAAACCCTGGGTAAGCAGTATCACTCAATGCAAAGGACGCAAACGCAAGTGCTCATGCAGGCGTTACTACTCCATCACCGGTTTAGATTGTGTAATCAACATGGAAACTCACATTAGAGGAAATTTCAACTCAAAATGGGCCTTTTAACTTTTATTCAAATTCCATGTCATCATGTGTTAGCCAATGAAATTGATTTAAATTTGAAATACCGTATAGGTCTTAAACACTTTTTTAATATAAATTTGGGGATAGGTATCATAAAAAAACTACTTTTTTTGTTTGTATTTTTGACATATCTCCCCGTGTTTTTACTCAAATTCCGATCGGGAGAGCTCGTTGGATGCGGAATTAAATTCCGCATCCAACGAGTACCCACTCGGCATACTTTTGATGGACCCCGCTACCCCAAAAACAAGAAATACCTGAAAAAATGGAATGATGACATCATCATTTCATTTTTTCAGGCATTTCTTGTTTTTGGGGTAGCGAGGTCCATCAAAAGTATGCCGAGTGGGTACTCGTTGGATGCGGAATTTAATTCCGCATCCAAGGAGCTCTCCTGATTGAAATTTGAGTAAAAACATGGCGAGATATGTCAAAAATACAAACAAAAAAGTAGTTTTTTTATTTTCTTCCTCCAAAATTAATAAATATTATTTTATTATTTTAACTATTATTTTATTAATTCATTTTAGGAGGCCCATTTTGAGTTGAAATTTACTCTAATGTGGAGGTGGTAACGAGGAGGAGAAATGAGAAGCCCAGTTCAATCAAGAGATGTAAGAGCACATTCACCAGTCCATTTTTGGGATGGAGAATGAGATATTTGGGGAGTTCAGGATGAAGCTTGGTCGTGGGGTGGTCATGTCCAACTACTGGCATCTCAAATTCATCCTCTCACGCTCCATGAATGAGAGGGAGAGATTCATTGAACTAGTTTAAATAACTATGGGCACATGCAAAGAGGATGTCGAAAGAGGCCTAGTACACATGAAGAGCCTGCTATAGTTGGCTAAACCTCCTTTTTAGCGTGGTCAGAGGAACAACGTGAGAGATGGATCCAGCAATGTGGCTGGGGAGCCAGCAATGCTGATACTAGGGATTCATATTCCACCATGAAGCCCTAGTCTCCACCTTGATCCAGGTCCTTTTCATGTCTATCTGCATTTATATCTCTATTTATCTTAATGATTGTATTTACTTTACTGTTTTCAGCTTGTAGAAGAATGAGGATGCCATAATTCAGAGGTTGGGAAGTCCTCACACTCTCGAGACACAGCATATGGTCAATTTTGTTTGTTTTTATTTTTTGGATGCAAGACCATTGCCTAAATCCATGTTTCAGGAGTCATAAGCATATAAATATTTTATTATGGTTTAAGAAGTAATAGAAAAGGATCCCTCTTATTAACAAAAAAAGGGGGGGGGAATAGGTTTGGGATCCTCGGTTGTGTTTATATCCCTTGGATAGATATGATTCACAAATTTGATTAATGAGTCTTAGAACAAGAATGAATTAAAGTGCAATTGAATGGCATGATTAAATGCACACATAAGTTTTAAACAAAAGAAGTGGTAGTCCATTAAAAACTAAATGAAAACTATCTAAGCATGTTTGAAGTGATTTCTAAAATAAAATTAACTAACTGATGAAATCAACTAAAAATTAGTTATGGTATATTTACAAATGTAAATAAACTATCAACACGTGAAAGGTGTTTTTTGCGAAAATCATACTTAGATGTTTTTTTTTTTACTAGGAGAATCGACAACTAGGGCCGGGCTGGTACTCACGTGACATGGGGACCAAGGATCCATTCCCACTACCACTATAACCCTAGGTGCCCCACACCTGCTGCAAGATATGGGACACAGGTAAACCTGGGTGGGATTGATCTCGTGACCTCCAATTTACAACAACTGACTAAAATTGTTGATTTTTCGCTTTATAAGTAAGGAATTTTATGCTTGAGATATTTTGTGAAAATAAAATTGTTAATTTTGAGAGTTTGCATAGAAACAAATAGTACTATAAACTATAAGCAACACGTACTTTGTTGTCAAAAAAATGGCATTATAAAGATAAACGCCTAAAGATGAAAATCAATCTTTTATGTACAAGTTAATAAAAAAAATGTACAGTCCAAATTATTGACATAATATATTGAATTTTGAAATGGCATAAAACAAATAAAGAGAGACATAAATGATAAGCATATCATTAACCAAGTACGGAGGTATGCCCAAATGAGTATTTTATGATTGAAACTTGAAATTTACAGTCATCTAATACAACATGCTACAATCTATTTCAACCCTGGAGAACAAGAGGTTTTCACTACCCTATGTTGCTCTCAACAACTCAGGCTCATCTGGGTGAAACCCGGACATAGAAAGTACTCGCTTAGATTTTCATGAAGATAAACTACACACATGAAGATGTTAGCCATAAAAATTAATTGGAAAGTATGAAAAGCATGCATGGAAATAGAACGCACCTCCGACGAAAGGACACTTGATGGACCTGAACGTAGCATTACCTAACAACGGCCCACTGTTAGGGCCTTGGACGACTGGGTATGGAAAGGAAAATAAAATAATGTAAAACCTAGAAGTACCTCCTTACCTTCGGTGCAAGATCCCTAGATGTCTTCCTTTGTCTTTATTTTAATGAGGTAAATGAGGTTGGCAAAGTGTTCCGTTTGTGATGGGGAGCTCGAGCGTTTTAGGTGACGATTGGTGTTTCATGTTTTAGGCCAATGATTGGTGTTTCGTGTGCATCGGAAGGAGGGTGAACCGCATGAAACCGATTCTTACTCTCTTTCGCTAAAAGTGAAACGTATGGGTTTCATAATTGTAAATGGTGTGATAGTCGAAATTCTTACAGTTTCGTATCTTCAGTTCATTACATTTTAAGAGTTTCATGATGGCTACCATATGATAAGTGTTGCTTGACATTTCATTTGAATTTCTTTATAGTTATGGAATGGAATTCGTTGTGTTTATTTTATCCAAACCTAAGAAGATAGAATGACTATGGCTTGTGTGCGATTGATGGACAACCCACAAAAGGGTTGTCCTTCAAATCATAGTAGCATATTTCAGTCATATTGGAATTTCTTGTACCGAAATTCAGAGCGAGTTCGAAAATCACAGAATATTCAGCATAATAAAGATATGATAAATTCACCTACATTTTTTGCACATATTATAAAATAAAAATTATTTAAATTTTATTGTTTTATGTTTATTTTTTCCCATAATACATTTAGAATTAGTTTTAGATTTTAAAAGTTTAAAACTTAATATTTATAATAAATATTTTGTTTTATACTTTATTTATAAAAAATCCAATATTAGATTAGTTTTATGTTAGGTTTATTTTAAAATATAAATATAAAGTTTATAATATAAATATAAAGTTTAGTAACTAGTTATACTATTATCATAATATATTATCAGAAATTTGTTTATTGTTATATAATTTACTTTTGGCATTTTAATATTTAATATTTTTATAATTGAATTTATAAATACATTATTAGATAAATTCTCCCTCTCTTGGAGATTATATATAGACATTTTAATGTTTTCTTTGATTTTTTTACAAGGGGAAGTATAAAATAAACATTGTATTTCATTGAAAAATTCTTTATAATAGGCGTAAATTTGAATAGTTTATGTATATTTTAATATTTTTTTACATATTGAAAAATCAATTTTTTAAATCTATAAACAACCTATTCTCATTTTTTTCTACTAGATTATGCTACTATGCTTCAAATTGTACTTGCAACATTTTAGCCCTCTACCTACGTATGCTCCTCTCCTAACCGAACGACGACAAGTAGTCCCTAAGTATTTCTTCACAGGAAAGGCTTGTTTCCCATGTGCATAAACATATCTATAAGGGATGGATTGTCTTTCAACAAAAATCACTTTATATCACAAACTATCACTTCTCACAGTAGTTCTTGAAAAAATCATATCTCTCTCTCCCATAAAATCACAGTGCAGTGCATAGACAAAATATTAACAAGGGCTTCGTTTCATGCTTGTGCATGCATCCACAGAAAATCATTAATGCCTCTTTTCAAGTATCATGTGATTTTAAGTGGAGCAATTTATTATTTGCTCAACTAAAGTACCGACAATAGATTTCAAAAATCCTATCAATCCCATTGAAGAGTAGAAGGTTGCAACTAAGTCGAGGAGTACAACTCACTTGGAGGTCATAATTTTAGAGTCTTTAGGTTGTATCTTATTTATGATGATTTTTTTTAATAATAAAAAAGTTGGTTTGAATTAATGATATTTCTTAGTCAAAGTATTATCAGGTCCTCAGTTAATAGTATAATACTAAATAGTGTAATTTTGTTATTTTTATAAATTTTAAAGATTTTAATGTGGAGTTTTCATTGTTAATAATATAATCTTAACTTAGTGTGATGATTGATGAACGATATATACTTTGGAATTAATATGTGTGTTTTTGGTATAAAATAAACATCTTAGATTTGTTTGAGGATGTTCTAGTCCTGAAGTTTTTGAGGAATTGTATGATGTATGTAAACTTGGAACATTGATTCAACCTGGACAAACTCACTGAATGGTACTTAGGAAAATCCTTGCAAGTCCTTGTCCTCATATGAAAAGGAATTGGAATCTCAAACTCTTGTAAGGATGATATTTTCATATATATTGATTAGATTCCTTTTTATGTGAAATAAAAAGTGGAGTGATGCTTCTGGATAATGCATAGACATGCATAGGAAGCCTCTGCATATATCAAGGAAATTTGAAAGGAAAGGTCATATTTTTTTATGCAAAACGATGCTTGGATGTAACCTATCATTTTGGATATGATTTTGGAAACTAACCATGTTTCTCTCCAAACTATTTTCTTATTTGTGCTTCTGAAATTTAAATGTTGTACAATTTATAAAACCTAATAATTATATTACTCTAGAAATTAACTAATTTGGCAGGTAAATAATATTACTCTGAAAATCGAACCTGGTAATTATGTGATATGTATTTAAGGATGACCCCTTATTATTGGGAAGAAATATAAATTTAGAGGTTGTATCTAATGTTTAGAGACTAATATGATCATATTGGATTGCATATGCATGCCACTGCATTTGCTTTGCCACCATTGTTAGGAAGGAACAAGAGCCCCTCCTTGTACCATCATCATGACACTAGGCTAGGAACATATTGCTACCCACTATTTAATGGAAAACATAGGTGTTCAATTTTTTCTCTTCTACACATAGTTTTGATTTCAACAACGTTGGCTACTTTTTCATTTGTATGATCAAAACTTAGAAGACCTATTTAAGAAAAAATGTCTATTTATATATAGTATCAATAGAAAATGAATTTTCCTTGAAGACATGTCAAAGAGAGCGATTATGTCTAGGGTAGCTAAGTGCCAATCCCACTTTGTATTTGGGACAATGTCACAATTATTATTGAGTATAATGTCAAGTTTTGAATGAGTAGAAAACTATGATTTCAGTTCAAGCATGATTGATTATTGTGAATTGATTCTTGTATATGTAAAGATGAAAATCATTAAGAAATGTTCTGCAACTGATATAAAATGGTGGTTCGAGAGGATATGGAAATGATACTTTCCACATAAAATTAAATGTTTTCAATGGATTTCTTTGGGAAAATGTCTATTGACCTAGGATGGACCTGGGATAACCTCCTCCGTGAGGGATGGAAGGGCCCAAATATCAAGGAAAATTTTAGGGGAGAAATTTAACCCACATGCTATTTTTCGACTTTTATGCAAAAAATAAATCACCAATTTGCCCTTTTTTCAATGATGATTCATCCAAATTCCATGGGATAATTGTTTTTACTCTAAAAATTGTCAAAATTATCCAAAAACTATGTAAAATCCTTAGAAATTTGATTTAAAAAATAATAATTTCCAAACGTTTTGCCAAGGTTTCTACACTTTGAGAAAATTAAAAATTATTAAAAATTTCCCTACCAAATATTTTCATTATGTGCAGTTTAAAGGATGAATCCATAAACCACATGTTTATTCATTATACATTCAACAAGAAGGTATGGCGGTTGTTTGTTAAGGATAAGTGCATCGCTCATGATTGGAGTGTTAATTTTGTTGGTGAAATCTTGGAACCCTGGATGAGTAAGTATCCATCACACAACACACTGCCTATCTTCATTTGTTGGGAAACCTGGAAAACTAGGAACTTCATTATTTTTAAAGATGGTTCTCCTAGTGTTGTTGTCAGCTCCTCAAGGATTCTGAGTATGTATAAGGAATACATACATGCTGCAAATGTGAAAAAAATACAAATATTTCAACTCCACATATTCAAATTTATGTTCTAGGATATTTTGATGGAGCTTCACAAATGGGCACATGTGGGGCAGGTATTCTTCTAAATATTAAGAGTGATAATTATTTCAAACTATGGTTGAATTGTGGGAAAGGAACCAACAAAAAAGTTGAATTACTATCACTTTGGTGTTCATTATATTTTTCTTCTGTTATCGAAATGGATTCTCTTGATTTTTGGGGGGACTCCTTGTGTATTGTGATTAGGAAAAAAAAATTCACAGGCTACATCTCCTCTCTTTGGAATAGTGGTGAAGTTAGGATTGGGGCCCTCATGGGAAACTTTGGGACTTTACAATTTGAGTCATGTCTTCAGAGAGCTTAATGAGGTGGATGATAGGATTTCAAAATATACCATTAATGAGGACGAAGGATTTATTCATGTTGAGGAGTATATTGAAGATGCTCTTACATACATTAGCTCTACTTATTTCCTGAATTAGCCTTGTGGTGATGTTGTTGATGGTATCCTTTTTTGGATTTTTTTTCTACTGTGTTTGAACAATATATTTGATTTTCAATTTTCAATGATTGGTTTTGGGGAGTGTTGTGATGATGTATTTTTACTTGGGAGAAGATTGTATCCATTTATGGATCTATATGCTTATTTTTGTTAAGTTTTCTTGATTTCTTTAGATGATATTCTAAAACAATTTACAATAGTAGGATCACTGAAAGAAAAATGAGTACAACCACACAAAGAGCACAAAGATTTATCCTAGGAAACCCTCTTGGGAGAGAAAATCCAGTAAAACTTCCTCAGTATAGAACTCAATGAAAACAATGTAAAACCCCAAGACAACTTCTCCTCTCTCTTTCTGGTGCTCTTCTTCTTCTCTCTCTAATGAACTTGATTGAGTAAAGTGAGTACAAATGAAGGAGGTTCCTCCCTATTTATATTTGACTCTTGACTTGACCTAAACCATAACAGGTCTGACTTGTCTAGTAAGACACCAAAATAATATTTATTATAATGACCCATGGGTACTATTGACCCGACTTGCATTCAGAGGTTTACATTGATTCTTAAAATGAATCTTACATGACCAATTACATCAAGGACATCTCCAAATAGAGGAATGTCAATAATACAAATGGAATATCTTTTGATGTTACATTATTTTAACACTCCGTCTTAACTAGGAAGGTATTCTTCATCAGCAGCAACCGCAACAATAACTGGCTGGTGAGTTTCTATATGTCATAGGAAGTTTTGGAACAACATCATAAATATTCATCATTAATATGGAACTACATCATCATAATCATCATCATCACCATTATCATCAATATATATATATACTTGGACATCATCATCGTCATCTAGGGTATCGGCATGTGGATACTGGATCATCATCATCATCTGCAACATCAATATGTGAATACTAAATCATCATCTGCAACATCAGTATGTGAATACTAGAACGCCAACAACATCATTAGCATGTTAGTGATAAATTAACATCATTAATAAATAAATGCTAGATCATCATCTACATCATCAACATAGAGATGTTGGAACAACATCATCATCATTAGCATGGAAATTTTGAAATTGACATAGAGTGTTGGCATCTCATCGTATTGTTCAACATATAAATTTTGGTAACAACACAAAGTGTTGGAATCTCATCATCTTGCCCTTAGGACATATGAAGCAACATCATGGTGGGTTCTCCGGTATATCCACTTGGGCGTTTGTCTGAATTACTAACCCTTTCGGTCCAAACAAGCCTATCCAAACTAATCCCCCTAGGATCAAACATGCCTAGTCTAGCTTACTAACCATTTCAATCCAAACAAGCCTAGATAGGAATACCCTAACCTAGGCTGAGCTACCACACCACTACAATAGGAAACCTACTACATCATCATCACTCCCTCTTTCGAGGGAGGTCCTTTCAGACTACACCAAGATTGTCTCGAAAGTATTCAAACTTTACATGATACAGAGGCTTAGTCAATACATCTGCCACTTGTTCCTCTGTAGGAACATGCTTGATCTTTACATCTCCCTTTTACACCATATCCTGGATGTAATAATATCTAATTTTGATATGTTTTGAATTATTATGAAACACCGGGTTTGATTTCATATTAATACAACTCTTTTTATTGCAATGTATATCAGTTACATATATATCTACATCAAATAATCCTGCCAACATCTTGCGAAGCCATACTACTTCGCTATAGGTTGAACATGATGCAATGTATTCAACTTTTGTTGTGCTAAGTGCAATACTTGGACTGCTTTCTACTGAACCATGAGATCATGCTTGATCCCAAACTAAAACAACATCATGAAGTGCTCTTTCTATTTTTGGAACTCCCTTCCCAATCTGAATTTGTAAATTCATGTAGTCTGATCTCACCATCTGATGTATATATAAGACCATAATCTAACATTCCCTTCAAGTACTTCATCACATGTTATGTTGCCACTAGGTGAATCTGTCCGGGTTCAACCATATACTATATTATGGTGTGTATAGCAAAAAAAAAATATGCCCTCATATTGTTCAAATACATTAATGAACCAATAATTTGTATGTATAAGGTAACATCCACTATCTTCAAAGAATCATCATTCAAAAGCTACAAAGTTGTTGTAATCGGAGTAGTCATAGCCTTACAATCCATCATCCCAAATCTTTTTAGGATCTCAACTACATATTTTCCTTGGTTTAGGAAAATCTCATTTGGATACTGCCATACTTCAAGACCTAGAAAATAATGCATTATTCCAAGGTCTTTCATCTCAAATTCTACAGCAAGATTCTTCTTACATTCGTTGATGGGATTATCCACACTTGTCAAGAATAGATCATCTACATATAGTAGTAATATCATAATCCCGTCATCCTCAAACTTATAGTAGAGGTTGGAATCTGCTTTACTCTTGGTAAATCCCAACTCATTAGGAAGCCATCAATTCTTCCATACCATGCTTTGGGTGCTTGCTTCAACCCATACAAAGCATTCTTTAGTCTGAATACATGAGTCTTCTGATCATCTATCTCAAAGGCTCATGGTTGTCCAATGCACACTTATTCTTATATCATTCCATTCAAGAAGGTTGTCTTTACATCCATCTGATGTAACTTCCACTACATCTTGGATTCCAAGGGAAGGATGGTTCTGATTGAGGTGTACCTTTCTACTGGTGTAAAGGTATCCTCATATTCAATTCCTTCCTTCTAATAGAATACACAAGCTACAAATATTGCCTTGTAATTCCCTATACTGATGCTTGCTGAATGCTTAGTTTTGTAGATCCATTTCGAGTATACTATTGATTTGTTATTTGGTATTAATACTACTTCCCATACATCGTTCTTTATAATGGGTTGGTATTCCTCGATCATGACATCTACCCATTCCTTCTACTTTGTTGCTTCTTCAAAGCAGGTAGGTTCTTTGTCAACGAGACTACACATCAAATCCACATAACTAGGGTATGGCTTTGGCTTCTTTCTTTATCTGATGGTCCCTTCTAGAACACCATGTCTTTCTCCTTCTTCAATTACTTCTTGTTCCCAATCTCTCCTTCTTTTGCATTAGATCATCTCACTAGGAAACTCTTCATGTATCTAAGGTTTTTTTATGTCATGATCCTCAAGTATATGTTCTTCCTCCTCATTCATCACTAGTTTAGAACCTTCTACACCTCTAGGATTTTCATGCTCCTCTTCGACTTCCTTGTCTTTCCTTGATTTTCTGAAAGTTGTATCTTCGTCAAATGTGACATCTCTACTTAGTTCAATTTGACAGTATCATGGGATATAGATTTAGTAAGCCTTTTATTGCTCAATATATCCTACAAACAATCCCTCCTTTCCTGAAGCGTCCAACTTCGATCTCTTCTCCTTGGGAATGTGTATGTATACCAGACAACCAAATAGTTTTAGGTGATTGACTTTGAGCTTTTCTTCAATAAACATCTCTTATGGAGTCTTATTCCAAATGGAACTATCGGATATTCTATTTGGTACATATATTGATGTTCTAGCTACTTCTTCCCACATGTACATAGGTAGAACATGATCATGGATCATGGCTTTTACAACTTCCATGATATATCTATTCTTCCTTTCTGCCACACCGTTTTGTTTAGGATTATAGGGGATGGTGAGCTCCCTCTTAATCCCAGATTCTTTGTAGTGCTTTTTGAATTCACTTGATGATAATTCTCCTCCATTATCTAATATTAAGTTCTTGATCCTCTTTTCAGAGAGGTTTTCTACAAGAGCTCTAAAATCCTTGAACCTCTCAAACACTTCATCCTTCTTCTTCAAGAAATAGATCTAAGTATTTTGGGATTATTCATCGATGAAGGAATAATAGTAAACATACCCTCTTAATGAATTAGTGTGCATTGGTTCACATACATCTGAGTGGACAATGTCTAGAATCCATTTTGCTTTACAGTCACTACTTGGACAAGGGTTCTTAGTATTCTTTCCTTGTGCACATCCTTTGCACACTCCTTCATGCTTTACCTGGATATTTGGTAAACCTATCACCACCTTTCTCATAGTTGGAAATGCTTTGTAATGTATATGAGCAAGTCTTCCATGCCATAATTCAGATGCACCTTTAATTTGTAGAGTTCTCCTCCTTCAACTCCAATCACTACTGCACCATCTGTAGTTTTTTCTTTTGTCCACATGAGGACTTCACCATCTACAAAAGAAACTCTTAAACCTTTTTTTATTATCTAAGGATGAGATAGAAAGAATATTCTTCTTTAGTCCTGGGACATAGGGGACATCCTTCATCTTCATGGACTTTCTGGAGTCCAACTTATAAGAGGATTCTCCCATCCCTTTGATGGGATATTGATAATCATCTCCAAGCATTACTTTGTGTGGGGACTCCTTCTATACATGAAAAGAGAGTGATTCCTTGTAAACTATCATGTGCTTGGAGGCACCACTATCTAGTATCCATGTATCATTACCGGGTGAGACTAAACCTGAGTGTTGAAATCAAAACATATTCTTCATAGGAACCTTCATATTCTTTAATTCTTTCCTCATATTCTTGATCATTTTCTTCAGTTGCATGGACCTAGAATATTTTTTTCCTCTTCTTGAGTTTTTCTTCCTTGAGGGGACAGTTTATGGCTATGTGTCCCATCTTGTGGCAAGTGAAGCATTAAAAATCCTAGAATTCCTTCTTGATTCTCTTATTCTTTTGATACCCTTGAGTATTTATAGGAGGATGATCCTTTTTTTCTTTCCTTTGGTGTGGACTTCCAAAGCTTGATCTTCATTTTCATTCCACTTCTCTTCTAGAATATATTCCTCGAATAAAATATTCCCATTCTCTTGGGAGACCATTCAAGGTGGTCATTACAACTTATGCTTCTTCTATCATGTCACCAATATCTTCTAGATTCTCTTTGATTTAGGATACTCTTGTGAAGTATGAGTGCATGGTTTCTGACTCCGTATCCTTCACACTTTTCGATTGATTTCTCAAAGTCATCTTCCTATTGATATTTCTTCCTTCAAATAGGCTGAATAGGGCATCAAACATTTTCTTTGGTGTTCTCCTTGAAGATACTTGAGGCATCAAGTTATCTTTGATGGAGTTAGCTATGATCCTATTAGCCTTAATCATATTCTTCTTATGCTTGGCCTTTTCTTCATCTCCTTCTGGTTCTGCAACTTCCTCCTTTATGAATCCTTCTAGATCATTCTCTTCTAAGATGAACATAATCCAATACTTCCATGCTCTGAAGTTATTAGCACACTCAAGCTTCTCATCCAGCTTGATATTTTTTGTCATATTTAATAGAATGAGAAACTCAAATGGAATTAGAAGAAACATTAATTACTTGGAGAAGATTTCTCCTCGACAACCTTCTTCAGGATGACCTAGGGTTTGATGGAAAAACCCTAATTTTTCGATTGGAACCACTTGTAGGGCTGAGTGGTGGAAAATATGTGTCTCTTTAAGGTGAGCTAGACTATATATTTATTTTTTCTGAGATTGATGATGGAACCTCAAGAAAATTGAAGCCCCATCTCTTCCCGACAATAGTGTCGGGCCAAGAAATGAAACTTCTCAGAATTTAGTTATCTTTTCATAGAAAGAAGCACCCTCCTATGAAGAGTTGACTTATCCCTATTTTTTGGTTGATCTGTTGAGGTAATTGTTCAAAACAATAAACCCTAGATGTACAATGTCTCCTTTCAGGGTGGCTTTGACACTATGTTAATTTTTCTTGATTGCTCAGATTATATTAGTAGGATCAATAAAAAACACAAGTACAACCACACAAAAGAGCACAAAGATTTATCCTAGGAAACCCTCATGGGGGAGAGAACCGAGTAAAACTTCCTTAGTATAGAACTCAACCAAAATAGGTATGAAACCCTAAGACAAATTCTCTTCTCTCTTTCTGGTGCTCTTCTTCTTCTCTCTCTAGAAAACATGCTTGAGTGAAGTGATTACAAATTAAGGAGGTGCCTCCCTATTTATATTTGACTCTTGACTTGACCTAAACCCTAACAGGGCTGACTTGTCTAACTGACATGACCAACTTGTCTAGTAAGACACCAAAATAATATTTATTATAATGACCCATGGGTACTATTAACCTGACTTACATCTAGAGGCTTACATTGTTTATTTCAATGACTCTTACATGACCAAATACATCAGAGACATATCCAAATGGAGAAATGGAAATAATACAAATTGAATATCTTCTGAAGTTACATTATTTTAACACTTTTTTGGAGATAATAAAATGTACTCTTTGATTTTCAAGAAATAACAAGAGACATGAAAAAAAAATCATTAAGCAAAGTTATGATGGAGAAATACATAATGCAATGCAGATCACAACTTTTGTTTTTGTTTCTGTACAACGTCTAACAAATAAATAACAAAATGATATTTTTCATAATTATTTATGCATCCTTTTTTTTATGTGGCATATTTTTATGTTCAATCAACGTCNTATATATATATATATATATATATGTTTTACTTATAAATAAATAATAATAATAATTGTATTAATTTTTAAGCAACTGTATTAATACACATGTACATTAAATTAAATAAATAATTTTAGTACTTTCAAAAATAAAAACAAAATAAATTTAAAAAACACAATATTGCAACACAAGCATAGCACGAAAATTCAATTAGACGTTACATGCATGTTATGATTAAGGTTAACATTGTCATGTTCAACCCCATACATACAGACACACACACACACACACACACACACACATATACACACACACACTTTCATATAAAAGTTGAAAAACACAATATTGCAACGTAAGCATTGCATGACAATTCAATCATACGTTACATGCATATTATGATAAAGGTTAAAATTTGTCATGTTCAACCATATATATACAAATTCTTTAATATAATTTTTTTAGTTTATTTATGGTTATGTTTTATTTTGAATATTTTATAAATATTAAAAAAAAATTATATTAACTTTAAAAAAAAAAAAATTTTATTTTATTATGTTGTGGTTTACAAAATCTTCAGTGGGGTTGCTACTCTGATTCCAAAGATAATCCACATTTGATGGGGACATCAAGTGAGGCCTTTATATAGAGATGTATAATCACCGATGGATTTGACCCCGATACTTTTTTCTCATAACTTACAACATTCAACCACTTAAACTAGCCCACCATACTTAATTTTAAAACTTTATTAATAAACATGTATATTAAATTGGATAAGTAATTTAATTATTTTGAAAATATAAAAAATAAAGTAAAGTTAAAAATTACAATATTTTTTTATCAAAAGGTTGTACCAAACACAAGATTACAACTCAACCATTACACAACAATTCAATTTAGACATTACATACATATTTTGATAAAGGTTAAAATTTGTCATGTTCAACCAAGTTTTTTATAGTTTAATATAAATATTATACAAAAATTAAACATTCATTGATTAAAACTATGACACATAATGTAACAAAAGCCATGTGCTGGCAATGTCCTCGATAATGCCACCATGCCGTTGCGACAGTTGTGATGTTCGATTGATGATAATATTTTGTTTGAAAATCAAAAATTAAGATTTGTAGTGTTTGAAAGTTTCACAGCATTGTTATGAAGGCATTGCAACTAGAAAAATAATTTCATGAAAGAATTGATAATATATATGAAGGCCAAATTCTATTTACTTTGTATATGTCAAGAGAGATCAAAATTGAAGTTAGAGAGTGGCAATAGAATACATAGTGAGATAGTATTTATAATGGCAAGCAATGCAAAGATAAAGAACAAGATACATTGGTAAAAAATTAATAGTTTTTTCTTGTTTAGTAAACAAGTTACAATTGGTAAAGATGTGAGGTTGTCAACTAAAAATATTGTAACACAAAATAGGTTGAAAATCAATATTTGTAACATATGATAGTTTCCATTGGTCATTAAGTGGCTTCCAAAATGAGGTAAGCAAGTTTTGTTTTGTTCAACCATTTTATTTTGAGATGGAGCTGTAAGAATGATTAATATAGACTGTAAGGAAGAATTGATGACATGATTACATTTATGACAATAAAACACAACATAATCAATGAAAAATGTGCACCTTATATCTACTAACTTGAATTATATCATAATGAATATAAGACCACCAAGACACAATCACCACGGGGGCTTCACTTGTTGACCAATATCCTATCACGTTAGTTCATATTGTGGGTTTTAAAATTATTAAAAATTGAACCAATATATTGTAGGTATTGGGGGGATGAGGGGTTTAATGTGGGGGTGGGTAGGGTGGTTTATAATGATTGAGGTATAAAAAGGGGTAGGGAGGAGGTTTTAAGTATTGGGAGGGGGTTTCAACAAAAAGAGTTTGGGTCAATATATTTGGAAATTAAGGGTATTCTTTAATATCCCATGATCACACGTGCTATGTGAGATGTTCACTAAGTGAATTCCCCATGACAATCACACACAACCAATACAACACACCAACATTTTACCACTTGTTGAATACCCTAAAGTTGAGCACTGGTTTTTCCACCACAAAACAACTGATGCTCGAAACCGAATATAAGAGTGTGCAAGTTAGTTGGCTCAACATACTTAGAGAGATTGGCATTGGTCTTGGAAAGAAAAACAATATACACAACAAAACTTGAACCCAAAATCCAACGAAATTGACTATGTCATTGGATTTCACCTTTAAAATTACAAATTTTGATAATTTTTTTAATTGATACATGAAATTGTCCGATATTCAACGGCCGTCGAAAATATGACAACTACCGTCTGATAACCGACGAGATACTGTCGAATAATCGACAATTCCATGATAACGGTAACTATGGTAATAACGTTGGATATCCGACAAATTTTGAATTTTAAAAACTATAAATTATGGTAACATTCCAACATGTTTTCTATACAAGCAACATGATGCATAAATTATATTCTACGCATGGACTATTTTCTGTAAAAGAATACACAACCATTTCAATTGTTTTTGTGACTAAAAATAGTGAAGTGTGGATCTTGATTTTTAAAGATCTATAATCTTCATTCAAGCTCTTTATGAGAAAAATGTAAAATAGAAATATTCTTGATCCAGACGAACAAAATCGAAAATTTCTTGCTAGATTGTGGGATGGAATGAAAAGAAAGGGTGATGGGAAATGTTATTGTCCATGTAGTCAATGAAGGGGCTTTAAAAGGAGAAGAATAAAGAACACAACAGCTAGAAAACACTGTAGGGAACATGGACACGCTGAGCAGGGACATGAATATCGTCCATTTGTAAGTTTTGCATTATATATGTTTTTATATTGATTGCTTTTGTAAATGTATGTATTATATTAATATTTATTATATTAACTAATATTTATTGATGGTTTCATGTAATTATAAAGGAAAAACATCCTACTACATATCGTCCGGAGGACATGCTTTCAGAACAAGTACCAGAGGAACATTGAGCTATGAATAATGGAGAACAAGTTAATGATCATATTGAAGAAGATGATCATACTGATAACATAGTTGAAGATGATGGTACAAATAAATTGATCCATGATACATTTAATATTAGAATGGACGATGATGATAATGATCATGAAAATGATGTCTTTGATGGTGTTCATGATTTACCTCTTCTTTAGAAGGCATACAAACCCCTTTATGAGGGCTCCAACACAAATATTCTCTATGCTATATTGTTGATAACGAAATTGAAGGTTATGAATGGTCTTTCAAACACATCAATCACACAGATGTTAAGGCAAGTAATATATTCCATCCCATATATATGATCACGCTAAAGGTTATCATTGTTTGTTTGATAAAATTATTGTTAATTCATAATTCAAATTAATATGGATGAAATGTGTTTCATTAATGTTGTTTATATATTATATTAACTAGATTTTTATTTTAATTTGTTGTAGCTTAATAGCTGAATTTTTGTTACCACCGTCAAATATTTTACCTCGCACATATTGAGATTTATTTTCCATCGTGAAAGAAATTCAAATGCAGTATGAAGCAATCCATGCATGCCCCGATGACCATGTTATATATTACGATCAACAATAATTTGAAATTCAATATTCGGAATGTCACATCAGTAGATATCGAACATATCAAGTAACAAAAAAGGTGCCATGCATGGTTCTTCGTTATATTCCCATTATTCCATGTTTGCAAAGAATGTTCAAGTAAAAAAACATAGCACACTTTATGGATTACCATGCACGAAATAGAAGTAAATATGACATTATTCGAATTCCTGCAGACGGTTATGCATTTAGAGATATGGAGGAAAAATGACCTCACTTTAAAGAAGAACCTCGTAATCTTATGATTTATTTGGAAGCAGATGGTGTCAATCCATTTGCAGAGATGAGATCAGTTAACATAGTATGGCCTATTTGTGTTATCAACAATAACATTCCTCCATGGTTGTCAATAAAGAGGGAGCACAAAATGTTGTCGATGATTATTCAAGGTATGTGTATACCACCTTTTTTTAATGTAGTCAGGCATCTCATTTGTCGTATTTTGTTGCATAGTGTCATATATATATTTTTTATTTTTCTCTTGTGCATAGTTTATATATCTAAATGGTTGTAATAATTATATATTTTATATGTTCAAATCAATCAGGTAAGTACCAAGTGTTAGAATAATCAACCCATATTTACCTACCTTAGACATTAACTAAATCATTTTTTGTCTTATTACCTAGTCTCCTAGATTCCACTCTATTCTAGTTGCCTTCTACATGAATTAGAAGTCAACACTTGATAAAAATGAGTCATAGAGCGCCTGGGAACCTCTTGGAAACCATATTTAGCATGTCTACTGTATTCCAGATCCTCCAAAGTGCATATCTACTTTTTCTGAAAAGCTACCTGTTTTATTGAGAATTAAGGAAAAAGGAAAAGCTAGACTAGGTGTAGTTGACTTGTATTTTTCCCACATCATCCTCCCTCCTTTTCTCCTAATAAAATCATGTATGATTTGTCTTTCCATCCCTCATTAGCTTTCCTACTTGACTTATCTAATTTGTGAGCATCTTGGTGGATTTGGAAACTACTTTATGCACCTATGGGGGATTTGACTAGATTTAGTAAGCCTACTTTCTGACCTTTTCGAATGGAATCCTTATGCATTTGAATATCTCATGTAATTATATATTGCAGAAGCCTATTACTTCACAAGGTTGGCTATTGTACACTTATTCAATACAAATTAGTGTTATGCTCCAATTTCAGTCTCCTTTGATGTTAATTTTGAATGTTTGATTAGCAATTTTGTGAGTGTAATTGTTCTATCTCTTGGGTTCAATTTCCATATGGTATCAGAGCCTTTGTAGATCAATTTCTCTCCTTCCATATTGCTATTGTGGGTTCAACATCTTGACTAGGAGCATATTCTGTTGACTGAAGGGCACAGTTTCTTAGCTATGGACCAATCTCAGAAAATCATCTTGACTCCATTCAATTTCTTTGAGTGGAAAGATGAGATGGAGATATTGTTGAGAGTGAAAGGTCTCTACAGGGTTACTATGTAAATTGAGGTAGATCCCAATGTAGCTACAGAGAAAATCAAATGGCACAACAGGAGGGATGAGGCCTATGGTCTTTTGTGTCTAAGCATTTCAAGAGACCTCCTCTTCCATCTTGATGGATTGACATCACCTAATGAAGTGTGGGAGATTCTTGTATATATTTTTGGAAAGACAAATGAGATGAGAGGACATTAAATCAAGAATGAGCTGATCTCCTTGAGTCCCAGTAGCTTTGAATCCTTGCAACTTTATTTTTCCAAGTTTAAAGCCCTTGTTTTGCAGCTAAAACAGTGTGGGATCGAAAAGAAGGAAGAGCAACTAGTTTTTTCCATACTCTCAAAGCTTGGCCCTGACTATTCAGTGTTTGTTTCAACCTTCCATGCCACCAAGTTGACAGCTCAAGCCTGGAAGATGCTTAAGCTTGTAGAGTTCATGGAATCCCTCACACGGGAACAAGATAAGTTGGTGATGATGGGCACCATCAAACCTTCCAAAGACCAAGCTTTGGTTGGTAGAGATTCAAGGGTGGGTTCAGAAAGCAAGAAAAAAGCTAAAAATTCACTTGAGAAAAAGAGAGATAAGAACAAGTCTTAAGAGGATCCCCAAGGTTCCAAGAAGAACTTCCAGAAGAAGAAGAACAAAGGAGAAATGAGCAAGTGCGCATACTGCAGTAAGGGCTATCATCCTGACAGCTCTTGTATGAAGAAGCAAATTGACATGTTGACCCAACTCCTAGAGAAGAATAACATCTCCCTTCCTGAGTGCTCAAAGAAGAGGGAAGGAGGATAAAATCCAGAGCACATAGAGAGAGTACATGCCTTGGTTGTTGGCACATCAAGCTCACCTAGCTTCATCATAGACTCTGGAGCTTCCAGACATATGGTTTCGACAAAGGAGGCATTCTCCTCTCTTGACATGTCGAAAGGTCCACCAATAGTTTTTGGAGATGACTCTCTCACTGACAGTTTGGGGAAAGGAAGGATTGATCTTGACCATAGTAAGTTCAATAATGTGTTGTATGTTCGAGGTCTTGCCTCTAATATCTTGTTAGTGTATCAGATGACTCACAATGGGTCTCCAAAGAAGGTCATCTTCTCCCATGATGATGTTGAAATCACTGATATTTCGAATGGTAAAGTCATAGCAAAAGGTGTTGTTGATCACAGTTCGAAGGTATACATGTTTTTCCATTTTCTACCCTACTCAAACCACTTTGCTCTTCTGATTCATGCTAATGAGGCAAGCAAGATTTGGCATGAAATATTTGGCCATCTTAACTACAAGTATCTTTCTGATTTGAGTGAAAAATATATGGTCATAGGGTTACCAAAGATCAAGTTTTCCAAGGGAGTCTGTTAAGGTTGTATCCTAGGAAAACACCAAGAGCACAAATTTGAGAGAGCTAGTCATGAGAGAACCTCTGCACCTCTTTAGTTGATCCACAGTGAAATTGCTGGTCCATTTTTTCATATGTCCATGAGTCAAGCCAAATATGCACTGGCCTTCATAGATGACTTTTCTAGGTATTGTTGGGTTTACTTCCTAAAGCATAAGTCTGAAGTTTTTAACCTCTTCAAAGTCTTTAAATCCTTGGTTGAAAACCAGTCTGGGAGGAGACTCAAGATCCTCAGATCTAAAAATGGTGGTGAGTATGTCAAGTCTAATTTCATTCAGTATTGTAAATATTCAGGTATTCAGATGCAACATTCGATCCCTTACACACCACAACAAAATGGTGTTGCTGAGAGAAAGAACAGGTCACTGAAGGAGATGGCAACCTGCGTTATGGAGGCTAATACTTTGCCACCAAAGCTTTGGGCCGAGGCTATAGACTATGAATCCTACATCCAGAATAGGGTGCCTCATAAGTATCTTGATGGTATGACTCCTTTCAAATCTTGGAGTGGGCACAAGCCAGATGTGACCCATTTCAGGATTTTTGGCTCAAAGGCTTGGGCTAGAATTCCAAATGAAAAGAGAAAGGATTTTCTTCCCCAAAGCCAAGAGTGCCTGTTTGTTGGGTATTATAAAGATTAAAAAGGGTACAAGCTGATAAAATTGAGCACTAACAAATCTTTCATTGAAAGAAGTGTTCAGTTCCAAGAAGAGCATTTAGTAGCAATTGAAGTTGGAGAGTCTTCTTCACCACCAGATCCATTGATTGTAAGTGGAGAGACTAATGAGTTTGTTGATTCTGATATGTTTAATAATGATGATTTGATTTCATATCCTGACATTCCTACAAGACCAAAATGGGCAGAAAAGACCATTCATGCAGCTGGGGAACTAGCTGGAAATCCTAGTGACACTAGGAGGACTAGATCTCAGTTTGAGAGTGCCCTTTGTATGGAAGATCCTTTATTTGTTGAGAAGTTCTATTTGATGGTTGAATCAGATCCACAGACATATGAATATGTAGCACATGATCCAATATGGAAAACATCCATGAAAGAAGAATTCATCTTGCTCCAGAAGAACAACACTTGGGAACTGGTTGATCTTCCCCCAGGGAGGAAGCTAGTTCAATGTAAGTGGGTTTTAAAGACTAAGTTTACTGATGATGGTTCACATTTGAAATATAAGGGAATATTGGTAGCCAAGGGCTACTCAAAATTACATGGTATTGACTATAATGAAACCTTTGCACCAGTGGCAAAGATGGAATCCATAAGGCTATCTTTAGCCATTGCAGCTTCGAAGCAGTGGGAGGTACATCACATGGATGTGAAGTGTGCTTTCCTAAATGGAGATCTCACTGAAGATATTTACATGTAGAAACCTGAAGGGTTTTTTTCTTATCCATATTTTGTGTGTAATTTAAAGAAATCATTGTATGGGCTCAAGCAAGCCCCCAGGGCTTGGTATGCCAAGATTGATGGCTTTCTGCTGTCATTGAGTTTTGTTCGATGCAAATCTGATCCTAATGTCTATTTGAAGCTGATTCATGGTTCTTTGATGATTATTGTCTTGTATTTGGATGACCTTATGATTAAAGTAAGTTCAAAGAAAGAGATTGCCTCCTTGAAGGATGCAATGAACCATGCATTTTCTATGACAAATTTGGGATTGTTGAGCCAATTTTTGGGTCTCAAAATTGCTCAATCCCAACATGGAATCAAAGTACATCAGTCCAAGTGTTCCTTATATTTTCTAAACAAGTTCAACATGAAATATTGTAAGCCAAGCAAGACTCCTTTCCTTTCAGGAGTTAAGCTTGAAGAAGCAGGTTCTTCTCCTATGGTAAATAATACACTGTATAGGCAGTTGATTGGGTGTTTGCTTTATCTTACACACAATTGAACTGATATATATTATGAAGTTAGTGTGGATTCAAGATACATGGATCAGCCTCATGATATCCACTGGAGATCATCCAAAAGGATCCTTAACTTTGTTCAAGGAACAAGAACTCATGGGATCTTCTACAAAGCAAAATCTGATCTTGATTTGATTGGGTTTACTGACAGTGATTGGGCAGGTGACAACACAGATCGAAAGTCAACATTAGGATATGTGTTCATGCTTGTAGAAGGACCAATCATCTGGTCAAGCAAGAAGCAGAGTGCCATAGCACTCTCATCTATAGAAGCAGAGTATAGAGGAGTTGTAAATGCATCAACTCAATGTTTGTGGTTGCAGGGAATACTTGGAGAATGTGGCTTCGAATTAGAGTTTTCAACTATTATATACTGTGATAATTAGAGAACCATTTGAATCTGCAATGATCTAGTTCAGAGATAGTGAACCAAACACATTGAGATCCATATGCACTACATCAGACAGCTTGTGCATGATGGTACCATTCATCTACTCTTCTGTGCATCTTCAGAACAAGTAGCAGACATCTTCACCAAATTTTTTTTTGAGAAGACATTCAGCAATCTCAAATCACTACTGGGCATTTTTTATCATGCTATGAATCATTATTGATAACAAGATTTCCAAATTTTGTTTCCTTTCCATGTTCAAGGGAGGATTTTCCCACTGGGTTTTTGCCTCTTTCCTTGGTTGTATGGACAAGCAGTATGTAAAGGGTGACTAGGCCTTGTTGCTAGGCCCTATAGTTTTATGATATTTACTCATAAATTCTGGCTTAAGGGGGGGTGTTAGAATAATCAATCCATAGTTACCTACCTTAGACATTAATTAAATCATTTTTTGTCTTATTACCTAGTCTCCTAGATTCCACTCTATGCTAGTTTCCTTCTACATGACTTAGACATCAACACTTGCTAAAAATGAGTCATGGAGCACTTGGGAAACCTATTGGAAACCATATTTAGCATGTCTTCTTTATTCCAGATCCTCCAAAGTGCATATCTTCTTTTTCTGAAAAGCTGCCTGTTTTATTGAGAATTAAGGCAAAAGGAAAAGCTAGAGTAGGTGTAGTTGACTGGTTTTTTTCCCACATCATTCTCCATCCTTTTCTCCTAATAAAAACATGTATTATTTGTCTTTCCATCCCTCATTAGCTTTCCTACATGACTTATCCAATTCGTGAGCATCTTGGTGGATTTGGAAACTGCTTTATGCTCCTATGGGGGATTTGACTAGATTTGGTAAGCCTACTTTTTGACCTTTTCGAATGGCATCCTTATGCATTCAAATCTCTCATGTAATTATATATTGCAGTATATTATTACTTCACAAGGTTGGATATTGTACACTTATTCAATACATATTAGTGTTATGCTCCAATTTCAGTCTCCTTTGATGTTAATTTTGCATGTTTGATTAGCAATTTTGTGAGTGTAATTGTTCTATCTCTTGGGTTCAATTTCCACACCAAGTTAAATATATCAATGTATATATCAAACCTCTCATTGATGAGCTACTAAAGTTATGGAATGGCATCACTATGTATGACGTATCTAGACCAATACGACAAAATTAATTTCAATTCCATGCAATGCTTGTATGGAAAATACATGATGCCCCAGGGTAAACCCATTTTTGCAGTTTATAATTATACGTTCCACTTTAATTGCATTCTTTTTTATGAACTAGTTAATATATTATGCATGCATGTTTTTTAAAATAATCCATTCTTTTTATATGTAATTATAATTGACATAGATAATCCATCTCTTTATGTAAGTCTTCAGACAAAGGGAAAATTTGCATGTCCAGTCTATGGTCCTAAGATCAAATTTTTTTGTTCCAAAAGTTCATGAAAGAATATATTTGATGAGTATAGGCACTTACTCTCTAATAATAAAGGTATCAAACTACCAAAAAAAATTATTCAATGGGAAGCAAGAGACTGCATTAAAACCACAGAGAATGGAACCTCACCTATGTAAGTTGCAATATAATAGAAATCATCAAGGTATGTATGAATCCTCATATCATCATATATGAAATGTTATGAAATTTTGTTTATTGTGTGTTGTTTACTATAATTGACATTGTTTTATGTAATTTCTTTATAAACTATGATTCATGATGGCCGTCATGATCATGAAGGAATTAATGGGCTTCCACAAGGAATGAAAAGTTATCCTAAACAATTTAGTAGGCTTCCCTACTATGAGCACCTATGAATTGCTCATATATTTGATACAATGCATATCAAAAAGAATGTGGTTGAAACATTATGGTGAATATTGGATGGAAGGAGTGAGAAAGGAAAATTTGTCAAAATTTGCAATGACATTCAAGAAGACAACCATGCAATGAAAGACATCATTCAATTTCATAGAAACATAGACAAAATTAATATAAACTCATTTCCATGGATACTAATTGAGAAACAAAGTAATGTTGTAAAAGAAGTCGTGCAAAAAATTAAATTTCCCACCAGATTTTGTTCAAACATGAAGAATATCGCAACAAACAAAGGTGATTTTACGGGGGTGAAAATGCATGATTGGAATATCTTCATGAAGGTAATTATTATAGTATGCATATAATTATTTCTATATTAACAATATTCTAGTGCATATTGTTGGTATTTTGTGTCTACTTTTTGTTATAAAAAAAATGAAACGATTTGTATATTGTTATAGTATGTTTTACCTCTCTCTCTCCCGGAAAACTTAGACAACAATGTCAAACAAGTTATATATAATCTTGGGAAATACATGAGGTAAGTAGCTATTTTTTGCATGCGCTTAGTGTTTGTTTAATTCATTGTAGAACTTATAATTGATTTTTGGGCACTAATTCATGTTATGTAATATAATGTTTTTTTTGTTAAATCTCATGATTGGTTTGCATCACTTGTAGATGGTTGTCATCTAAAGAAATCAATAAAGAATGTATAATGTATTGGAGGAGAGAAATTCCTCGTCTCATGTGTGAAATGTAGAAGCATCTACCTTCGGCATTTTTCAATGCACAAGAACACTACCTCATACACCAAGTTGAGGAGATTGAATTGTGTGGACCTGTACACTCAAGTTACAATGTGTGGATGGTTGAGAGGCACTTGAAATTTTTGAAGGGTTTGATTAAACAACGAGCACACCCTGAGGGTTCCATGATGGAGGGATATATAGTATACCAAAACATGATGTATATTAGTGAATACCTTCCTAAATTAGTGTTAAAGCTCAATTTAGCTAGCATTTGTGATCTGCACTTCAATAACAATTTCGAAGGGGAGTACCTAAAGGGGAAAGGTAGATTGAGGGAGGTGAAAGGTAATTATTAGCTAGTGGAGATTAATTAATATAATACATTTGACTGTTGATTTTTATGTATATATCATACATATTCTATTTTTAATTTTCAATATGCATCAATTAAATTTTTATACTTTATTAAGTGAATATACATTTGTATTGAAGTTTAATTTTATTTTTATCAAATAGTTGGTCGAGAGTAAGACGCACTTCATTTATACATCACAAGCAATATTAAATGGATGAAGGCATGGATTAAACGATGTGAAAATATGGTCATGGAATGTCATGGGAAGGTGCGACTTCATTGGTTAAAGCAACACATCACAATGAAAGTACCAATATTACAAAAATGGAAATCACTTTAGAATATGGTTTAAAAGATAAGTAGGCAAGCATATTAATCAACCACACTATTTTGTTTTTGCAAACATATGGATGTACATGTTTATTTTTTCCCTATACGTCATAAACATGCTCTTAATCATAAATGGACCATGATGTAATCTTTATGTATATGGATTGTTGTAGGTAAAATACCATAAGTCTATGTGGTGAAATGGATGGAAATATCACACAAAAAAGTTGGATGAAACAAATAAAACATCAAATTGTGGGATATATGCAGTCTTTGAGGTGACCAATGTTTCCTCTAGAAGTGACAGACATCCAAAACGATCAGAAAATCAATACTATGGGTATTTGGAAGATATTCTTTAGTGTGACTTTAACATTTTCAAGGTAGTTTTGTTCATTGTCAAATGGAATAGGTTACGATTGAATCAATGTGATCCAAATAAAATAGTTGTTGAACATGATAATGGATTTACCATGGTTAATACAAGGTTTTTTGAGCCAGGAATGGATCCCTATGTTCATGCAAGCTGATGTGAACATGTATTTTACTCTAAGGTTCCAGATAGAGGGGGTGGGTCATTTGTTGTGAGACACGATCCAAGGGGAAGGCCGATAAAGTATAACTCAGAGGAAGGTAATGAAGAGGGTCTCAAATAAGAAGTTGAAGTTGAATATGATCAACATGACTTAGATGATCATGTTCCAGAAGAAGACGTTGAAGAATTAGTTGAATCATATGATGTAGTAGACAATGTCCATGAAGATGATATCAACAATGACATGATGATCGTAACTGACATCGATGACGATGATAATATGGCCAATCCTTACAATGTTGAATATGGATCAGATGATAGAGATGATGACTTGAATGAAGAAGATGATGAAGTCCATTGAAGTGTGTGAGGTATCCTGCCTTAATATATCTACTCTATATAGTTTGATTTAATATTGCGATAGAATTATTGAATTTTATTGGTACGTATAAATTAATTGTTTCTTAGTGTTTTTCCATTTTCCTTGTATGTTGGAATATGTTATAATTAGAGACATTGCTTCTTAAGTATGACAAAAAATAGAATTATTTTTTTTTTTACATAGATTTTGTCGGGTTATGGGGAATTGAGAGTGATGTGAGGGAGGGGGGAGGGGCCGTAAGAGATTCCACCTTAATGTGGTTGGACCTGTTCATTTAAGAAAAATAAATTGTTCTTGAAACAAAGAGAATCTTAGTAAGGCAATGCACAATTATCATGCTAACCCAAATGGTGTGCTTAATCATGCACTGCACTGGGCCAACATTGAATTTTTTTAAATTTGTGCTTGCTTGGAATCATATTTGGCACAGTTAGAATAGAATTAAGGATTGAAAATGTGGGAGGGTTTCCATACTCAAACATTACTGACACTAACAATTTGAGCATAATAAACCATACCTATATATTAATTAATGTGTTGCATGGGGCCAATGTTCTTTTTTTTGTAATTTGTGCTTGCTTGGGCTAAAATTTGGCATGGTTAGAATAAAAACACAAATTGAAACTATTTGATTCTTTCCAGACTAAAAAATGACTGAAACCAACAATTCAAGCATAAAAAACCATACCTATAGATTAATTAATGTGTTGCACGG
Source organism: Pseudotsuga menziesii (assembly GCA_001517045.1). Lineage (NCBI taxonomy): Eukaryota > Viridiplantae > Streptophyta > Pinopsida > Pinales > Pinaceae > Pseudotsuga > Pseudotsuga menziesii. Next base: position 201,456 of record LPNX010436314.1, on the reverse strand, counting down.
GGCCAACATTGAATTTGTTTAAATTTGTGCTTGCTTGGACTGAAATTTGGCATGATTAGACTATATGCATGCATTGACACTATGGGATGGTTTCCATACTCAAACATGAGTGACACTAACAATTCAAGCATAAAAAACCACACCTATAGATTAATTAATGTGCTGCATAAGGCCAATGTTGAATTTTTTTAAATTTATGCTTGCTTCGACTAAAATTTGGCATGGTTAGAATAGACACACACATTGATGGTTTGGGAGGGTTTATAGACTCAAACATGACTGACACTAATAGTTCGAGCATAAAAAAATCACATATAGATTAATTAATGTGCTGCATGGGGCCAACGTTGAATTTTTTTAAATCTGTGCTTGCTTGGACTGAAATTTGGCAAGGTTACACTAGACACATGCATTGATGGTGTGGGAGGGTTTTCAGACTAAAAAATTACCAACACTAACAATTCGAGCATAAAAACCATACCTATAGATTAATTAATGTGTTGTATGGGGCCAATGTTGAAATTTCTTAAATATGTGCTTGCTTGGACTGAAATTTGGCATGCTTAGAATAGACGCATGAATTGATGGTTTGGGATGGTTTCTAGACTCAAAAATGACTAACACTAACAATTCAAGCATAAAAAACAACACCTACAAATTAATTAATGTTCTGCACGGGGACAACATTGTATTTTTTTAAATTTGTGCTTGCTTGGATTGAAATTGGCATGGTAGACTAGACACATGCATTGAAGGTGTGGGAGGGTTTCCAAAATCAAACATGACTGACACTAACAATTCAAGCATAAAAAACCATACCTATATATTAATTAATGTGTTTCACGGGGCCAACATTGAAATTTTTTAAATTTGTGCTTACTTGGACTGAAATTAGGCATGGTTAGACTAGATGCATGCATTAACAGTGTGGGATGGTTTCCAGAATCAAACATGACTGACACTAACAATTCAAGCATCAAAAAACACACCTATATATTGATTAATGTGTTCCACGCGGCCATCGTTAAATTTTTTTAAATTTGTGCTTTCTTCGACTGAAATTTGGCATGGTTAGACTAGACAAACACATTGACACTGTGGGAGGGTTTCTAGACTCAAATATGACTGCCACTAACAATTTGAGCATAAAACATCACACCTATATATTAATTAATGTGCTACATTGGGCCAACGTTGAATTTTTTTAAATCTGTGCTTGCTTGGAGTGAAATTTGGCATGGTTAGACAAGACACATGCATTGACGACATGGGAGGGTTCCCAAACTCAAACATGACTAACAATAACAATTCGAGCATCAAAAACCACACCTATATATTAATTAATGTGTTGCACGGGGCCAACATTGAAATTTTTTAAATTTGTGCTTGCTTGGACTAAAATTTGGCATGGTTAGACTAAACACACACATTGAAGCTATGGGAGGGTTTTCAGACTCAAACATGTCTGACACTAACAATTCAAGCATAAAAAACCATACCGATAGATTAATTAATGTGATGCACGGGGCCATCATTGAAATTTTTTAAATTTGTGCTTGCTTGGACCAAAATTTAGCATGGTTAGACTAGAAGCATGCATGATCGGTGTGGGAGGGTTTCCAAAATCAAGCATGACTGACACTAACAATTCCAGCATTAAAAAACATACCTATAGATTAATTAATGTGTTACATGGGGCTAACGTTGAAATTTTTTAAATTTGTGCTTGCTTCGACTAAAATTTGGCATGGTTAGACTAGACACATGAATTGAAGCCATTGGAGGGTTTCCAGACTCAAACATGATTGAAACTAACAATTTGAGCATAAAACACCACACCTATAGATTAATTAATGTTCCACATGGGGCCAACACTGATTTTTTTAAATCTATGCTTGCTTGGACTGGAATTTGGCATGGTTAGACTAGACACACACATTGATAGTGTGGGAGGGATTCCATACTAAAACATGACTAACACTAACAATTTGAGCATAAAAAACTACACCTATAGATTAATTAATGTGTTGCACGGGGCCAACATTCATTTTTCTTAAATTTGTTTTTGGTTGGACTGAAATTTGGCATGGTTAGACTAGACGCACACATTGAAGGTGTGGGATGGTTTCTAGACTCGAACATGGCTGACACTAACAATTTGAGTATAAAAAACCATACCTATAGATTAATTAATGTGTTTCACGGGGCCAGCATTGATTTTTTTAAATTTGTGCTTGCTTGGACTGCAATTTGGAATGGTTAGACTAGACACACATATTGTCAGTGTGGGAGGGTTTCCAGACTCAAACATGGTTGACACTAACAATTCTAGCATCAAAAACCACACGTATAGGTTAATTACCGTGTTAGACAGGGCCAACATTGGAAATTTTGAATATGTGCTTGCTTCAGCTGAAATTTGGCATGGTTAGACTAGATGCACACATTGAGGCCTTGGGAGGGTTTCTAGACTCAAACATGTATGACACTAACAATTCGAGCATAAAAAACCACACCTATATATTAATTACTATGCTACATGGGGCCAACATTGAATTTATTAAATGTGTGCTTGCTTGGACTAAAATGTGTAATGGTTAGACTAGACAAATGAATTGACGGTGTGGGAGGGTTTCTAGACTCAAACATGACTAACACTAACAATTATAGCATCAAAAACAACACCTATAGATTAATTAATGTGTTGCACGAGGTTGACACTATAATTTTTTAAATTTGTGCTTGCTTTGACTAAAATTTGGCATGGTTAGACTAGATGCATATTGACGGTGTGGGAGGGTTTGCAAACTCAAACATGACTTAAAATAACAATTCGAGCATCAAAAACCATAGCTATATATTAATTAATGTGTTGCACAGGGCCAACATTGAATTTTTTTAAATTTGTGCTTGCTTGGACTAAAATTTATCATGGTTAGACTACACGCATGCATTGATGGTGTGGGAGGGTTTCCAAAATCAAACATGACTAACACTAACAATTTGATCATCAAAACCCATACCTATTGATTAATCAATGTGTTGCACGGGGCCAACGTTGAAATTTTTTTAAATTTGTGCTTGCTTAGACTGAAATTTGGCATGGTTAGAATAAACGCATGCATTGACGGTATGGGAGGGTTTCCAGAATCAAACATGACTGACACTAACAATTTGAGCATGAAAAACCACACCTATACATTAATTAATGTGTTGCACGGGGCCAACGTTGAAATGTTTTAAATTTGTGTTTGCCTGGACTGAAATTTGGCATGGTTAGACTAGACACAGGAATTGGCGATGTGGGAGGGTTTCCATACTCAAACATGATTGACAGTAACAATTCGAGCATCAAAAATCACACCTAAAACTATGCACAAGAATATTTAATCACTTCTCTATAGTTTTTGTTTATAACAATAGATCCTGTATACTAAGTTTTGGAAGGTTAAGTTTTTAGGGCTAGTTGGCCTTGTAGAATGACAATTCAACATGGTAAATTAAGTTTAGAATGTTAAGTTTTTTATTTGTATATATTTGGTTTTGTGCTAATCTTAGACATTTAAATTAAACTTCAATATTAATACATTCTTGGATTTTTCACTTTATAGTTAGATTCTACCTTTGCTCCATATTTCTCATGTATAATTATTGACTGTGTAGAGTTATGGTTGGTTTCCAAATCCTTTCTATGATAAATTCTTCAAATCTAATAATAGTGGAACCATTATTCATATTTGCAATGTTACTCCTTTACCATCGTAGGTAATTTAATATAGTAGTGGAGAAAGTGTGCAATCCATGTTTTTGTAAAACAATCCTACTTCAATGATAGAAGACAATGTAAATACACAAACACTAACAAATGAAGTATAAACGAGGAGATTGAATTGCAACTTCTTCAAAATGCTCATAATTTACTAACTTGAAAAGAATGCATAATAACGAAGTTATAATACCATCTTCCAACATAAAAAGTCATACTAACACGGAGATGTGAAAATGCACTTTGTAGTGTGTAATAATCCATTGAGTTAACAATAATGGGCTTCATGTATTTGGATGAAGCTCAAGGTTACATCCAATTGTTACATCCACAAGTGGAAGACATAATCTCATTTTTCGGTGATGTGTAGATTTGAAAATAATCTCATTTTTCTAATTGTTAATTTTTATATATTAGTTCTTTATATCCTTAAGGTTACAACACCAAATATGTCTCATTTTACTTGAATTCATATTATTAAAATGATATTTAAAAGAAAATTTATGTATTTATTAAAGGTTAAACAAACCAACTAGCATAACTCATTCCACAAAGCTCCATTTTTTTAATCATTTTCACCCTTCTTCAAATGGCCCCTTCTAAAGTTTAACAAAGCATAGTCCACAAATCAAATGTTTATCATAATATATTTATGTAAACCAATTTATGTCATGACATTTGTCCTTGTAGCTTAACTATATCTTTTGTCAAAACATTGCCACTTGTTACACTTATTTTGAAAGTTTTGGGCATTGATATTAAAATTCCATACCCACATGAACCATTTAAAAAATGAAATTTAATTTTAGAATTCATTTTATAATATATTTATAATATTTTGAAAAATAATGTGAAAAATATCATATACAAGGTTTCCAATAATATTAAATTTTTCCATGAAAAATCATTATGCATGCATTTTGCGAGTTTTCAAATAAATATGAAGATTTACTTTATAGTGGTACACCCTTTTTGTGTAGCTAGAATGGTTGAACATTGATGTGACGTAACATGGATGTGATTTAGAAATGAGATTTTAAATTTGAAAATATTCATTTTATTTCTACAACAAAGTTTTTGTGATAAACAGTTTTAAAAACATGAAAACATTGACAGTGATTTGTACATAAAGAACTTTTATGAACCATTTATGGTAGCTAGTTCTTTTAGTATTGAGATATAACTGCACCGCTCCCTATCTTCACTACTAGTAACCACTCCACTAATGGATCTTCTCCCCTAGTATGATTGACATATTGTAAAATATATAAATTCACTTACCAACCCAAACATAGTGATAAGTATGCCATGTAGATTGTTTCTTTTTAATATGTATGGATTATTTGAATTTGTGTTTTCATATGTTTATATTATGTACTTGTGATAATTGATATGGCATGGTTTATATGTTATTAATATTAAATATTTTTATTAAACAAGGTGGTTTTATATGTTATTTGGTGTCTGAAAAAGTTGTGATTTAAAATTAGATTATTATCATAATTGATTACAAAAGTACACAATGTGAACACAAAAGTGATTTAGGTATTAAACAAGAATGTGAATGACCCCTAATGGAAGGCTCATGGCTATATAATTCACTACCATATTTTTTGATGTGAGATATTATAAAGTGTAAATAGAAATATAAAATAACCTATTGTGCATAAATAATAACTCCTATTTTTGTTAACAAGTATATGCTAACATAATTAAATAACATAATCACGCATATATATATATAACACAAAAATACCTTAGATAAACTAAATTTGGGAAAAATCCACTTCAAAAGGGCTTTTTTTCTCTTTTTTTTATTTAAATAATGATGCTTTTACAATTACAAAGCTCTTTGGATATCATACACACAAAATACAAGGTATGGTGAAAATGTTAAACTCATTGTAAAGACCTATTGGTGGGTTTTATGTAGAAAGAACGTAGAAAAAACCCTACTTCAGTAGGCTGTGATACTAATGCCAATCAACAATTGAACTGAAGAAATAAAAGGCTCATGCAACCATTCAATATACACATAACTTATGAAGACTATCCAGGCATAAGTGAATGAATAAAGAATGATTTTTATTATTCCAATGGTAAATAAAGAACATACAATATGAACACCTTGGTGGGTGGATTGATGTAGTTAGGTGGGATCCAAAGCCCCTTTTAGGAATGGGTCCTTTTCCTCATTGTGTGCTTCAAATAAAAGCTTAGTAAATGTTGGTCTTATAAATCCAAATTGTTACGATACCCTCACATATTTTCTTAGTGGCCAAAACTCAATGGTTTACTCCTTTGGAAATTCTATTTTGCATAGTTTAATTATCTCCCTTCCCGCGCGCTTGATGGTCGAAGGTACAGAAAGGAGCTAGCCATGAAAGAGAACACATATGATAGGACACAGAGGGTTTGCAAAGTCGGAGGATGTATATGAGAGGAGAGGATATGAGAGGATGTATAGAAAAAGGTCAAGGCAAATGAAAGGGTCACCTAGAGGAAAATGAGGGGTTGCATAGGTCACATAGGATGCATAGGGTTCATATTGATCACCTAGAGGACACAATTCCTCCCAAATCAGTAAGTACTCATAGTAATTTGGTTTTACAACCTTGCACCTAAAGTTTTTTTTTCTGAAACCCAGTAAAAAATTGCTTCTCTCTTCAGAAGATGTTAAATGGGTACCCAACCATAGATTTAATTGAGATTAGGAAGCCATTCCATCCTCCATACAAACTTATGAGGGTCTCTTTCTAGAAATATCAAAATAAATTAATCCCTTCCTATAAGACAAGTGGAAAATTTGTTGTTTTTTCACTCTATTAATTTGGACTCAAAACCAATGATCTTGGTGGTATTTCAAACTCAGGGTATTGACACTGGGGGAGATGAATTCACTAATTTTGGTGTTTTTCATAAGTCCAAGTTGATACATAGGTCTTAAATCATTAATCTTACATCGATAAGGGACTGATGGTGTGCTTAATGTTGTATAATGGTCCACAACACTAGATCGTATAGGAAATACCACTCTATATTAATGCTACTCTTAATCATATATTGGTAAATAAGACAACTTTTTTGGATTCACCACACCTAAGTTAATCTAAGTATGTCAACCATTGTGCATTATGTATTCACTCAATTCAAAAGGTGGAAATTTCCCCAATCATACTAGACATTTACCTTGAGACTTACCATGACAATAGGGGAAGCCAAGGTAAGAAGTGAAACAATTCCCCTAGCTCCTTAATTTGGAGTAGTAAATGGGAGGAAAAGCATTGCAACATTCAATCAAACTAAGGATGTTCTTTACCATCCAAATATATATCTAGCTTTGTGTCCAAAGGCCATGGAATGGGTTGAAAAACCCTAGCAATGATAGACATTTCATCCTAGTTTCCTATGACAATAGTTCTTTTTCTTACGGTATGGTTGATGTTATGCTTGAATTATTTGTTTTCATTTAGGTATAGTGTTATCTTGTCATGTTAGATATATATGTTGGATTATTGTGATGTATAAAACATTATATAGTTGAATTGTTGTAATTATATGTGCAAATCAATATTTTAGAATAGTTTATATATAGACCATATCATGGAAGTGTATGTGTGTGTGAGAGACTCATCAATATATACCTATATATGTATAAATACATATATGATATTATGTTATATATATAATATATTCAAATATTTTTTTACAACTAAATCGAATGGTTAGATTAAAAGTTTCTTAATGAATTAATGATTTTAGAATAAATGCTTTTGGATATACTAGTAGTTAAGGGGAATCATACGAATAAGGAAACCATAATACTAGTGGAATATATAACGAGACCCATTTTGATTTAACTGAATACTCCATAAATTTTGATAAATGGTGTCTGCCTATAAGTTAGTGTATTGTTGGGTTCCTCCCCAGGAATAGGTTGGGTGAAATACATGCATATATTAAATAAGGTGGAACAAACATACAAAAGATAAAAACATATATCACATTTAGGGAGTCAACCCTAGGGTCCAATTAGTGATTATTAGACCAGTAGAATATGTATTTAGTGATTTGATGATGCATGTGTTCCTTTACTTCCATATAATCCTAGGTGTAATATCCTTATGATTGGCCATGCAATTGCACCTAGAGCATACATAAATCACTGAAATATAATGGGCCTCTTGTCCATTTATATAGGAACTTAGATTAGGTATGGAAACCTATAGTTCATGATTCAAAAGTGAGAATAGAAGGACCAATCAAGGTCATGGCCATCTTAACGATCATTTTAGTCATGAATATCTATCTCTAGAAGTTCAAATATAGAAAATACAAGTGGACAAGTAGTGTTCTTACCTCTAAGAAATCAAGGGAATTCTTGAATCCCTAGGATCCATGTCAAATAATTAGGGAAATGGGACCTTAGAAGATGAGAACCTTAGGTAAGAGGAGAAACATAAGTCATCGGTAAGCATGTAAGACATTCGCTTTCCCAATTTTGATAATCTTTATACATATTTGATTGTAAAATCATGATCATTCGGATCATTAAGCTAATTCAAAAGCGAATATTTATTTTTTCAATGGATTTTTTTTGTTTTCCTGCAACATCATGTGTATACCTGAAAAGGATATGGTTTTGGATGACATTAAGCCCGACATATTGTCTTGTATTATGGGCCTTAAATGTGTGTCTTGGTGAAGAGGAGTGAGTTAAAGTTGAACCTTGCAGTAATGCAAGAGGATGTCTCATCTACCTGTAATTTAATTTAGAGCATATATTTTCACTAGTGTGTACTCTGCTTTATTTGGATTTTGTAGGGATGTCAATGATATCATTGATTTACAATTTCAAATTGTATGCCTTGTTCAGCGATTAGGTTCTCTTATCTTATCATTGAATGGATTTTAAACTGCAAAAACATGGAAACCATCATGCCTGTATTTCTTAGAATTTCATATAGTAGGCCATATGTTCTACAAATAAAAAGGATCTTGCAAATCATTTATCTTGCCACAACAAAGTTACAGGAAAGGATAAAAATAGGTAAAAATTTCATTACATGTTTTTTTCTAGAAATATTGGAGGAATAGAGCACATCTATCTGCTAAATGATAAAAATAACGATATTGAAAGTTGTAAGTTGCACCTTGAGACTCTTGTGTCATATGAATTTAAATATCTACATGTCCATATATCAATTTAAAGCTCATTTTATCTTGCTAAGTGCAATGGAAATGGAAAATGATGTCCATGTGCTAATAGTGGAAAAAATGTTAGAGCAAAGACAAGTATTGACATTTTTAAAAATTGTATGGAGATGACATGATAGCCTCAATGATTAAGGTTTAATCCCACAAAAAAAGAAGATATTTTTAAAAGTTGTAAATTTGTATTTTCCTATAGCTATGAGTGTAGTGGGTATTAGTGTGTGGTATCTAATTTTGATGGATAATGCTTGTTTTTGTTTTAAGGGATAGTAATGATCATCCAAGTTAGATGTTTCTCGGGTTACTCATACCAATGATGCATGAATATTTGTTCATGTAGTGTAATGAAAAATAAATTTCAACAACATATATAGAAATATAATTATTTTTCTATTAGTATAGATGAAAATTCTTGTTAATTGGGTCTTTCCTAAGCCATTGTGTGAAGAAGTGTAATTATCCTCCCTTCCCAACATCAATTCAACTCCTTAGTAGGAAGCTTCATTTTCAAACATGAAAATTGTTTACATGAATTGAGAGAGGCATCAATGATGCAACTTTAAACAATACAAATCCGATTAAAAAACACACTAGACTTTACCTGAAAGGAATAGGGGTATTTTTTCTTAAAGTGGTAGCTTTAGTTCTCTAAAATATCATGGATAAATCCATGGGTAAAGAAATAGTGATTATGACTTCTACCTCAAAGACAGATCTCTATAATGGGGCTCACATTCACAGATAGGTGATCCTTTTCATTGTGGTCACACTTAGTTCATGTTTTATGTTCTAGCTTGAATTACAATCAATAAATCATTGGGCTTATTATGCATTCTTCCATTTATGCCAAAGTTCCATTCTTAGGAAGTGCAGTGACTTCTTTGAATAATTGTGAGGGAGTAAAATTTATATGACAATTAGATTCAATGATGTACTCTATATTGTTGTATCCAATATTAGGAATCACCAATGATTACCAAGACATGAATGATTGATGTCTATTAAGAAAAATGATATAGACCAACAACCACTAAATTTTGTGTTGCATCAACACATACTATAGGATCTACACTCAAATGTATATTTATTAATTATAGCCAAATATACCCAAGTGCATCTCGAGTAATCATATCCAAAAATGAGAGCATACTTTATTGATCCTAAGGACGTATTTTAATTAGGACACAAACATTGTAAGGGGACAATTTTCTCTCCAAGAAGACTACTTGGGAAAACCGCTTATTTGTTGTTTTTAATATAAGCACCATTCACATGTTCCACCTTTAATTCTCTCCGAGCATGGAACTCCTTTAACCATAGAAGTTGTTTTTATAAAACTAAAATAATTTAAGCACCGAAATATCTCGTGCCACAATTGTGTTTCGTATTTGTCACTTTCTTTGTAATCACAACTAGGATTTGCATTGATTTTATAAATTCTTCCTTGTCTAAATCCATCATAAACAACTCCCTAGTTATGTAGGGTTTGCAAGTGATTTAGGGATTTATCACAAGCTTGCGAGTTTGTGCATTAACAACATTTATAGGATGACCTACTAACTATGTAACCTTGTTGTTTGGAAAATAATCGTGTAACACTACTGTAATCATATGATATATAACAATGTAAACCCGATAGGATGCCCTTTGTTGGAACACATTTTGCAGTACATGCAAAATGGTTCATTTGGTACATGCAAAATGGTATATTTTGTTATATTTTTTTTAGGTAGAGACATTTTTATTTTTTATCAGTTTCCCCATAGGGCATGTTGGAAGTGAGATCTCATTCAGATACAATGGTTTTCACTCATTTATTTTGCAGTATTATATGCTCAATATTTTATATCATGTGTGGGGGATTGGTTCAGTTAGTTGGACATGTTTGAGATGTTATTAGATGGATATGGTTGGGTATTATATGGATGGTATAGATTTTATAGATGATGTTTATTGATTCTTGTAGGTGCGCTGATGATTTTTTAGGTTTTCACACAGGGTTAACAGTGGTGACGAAGATTAGATATTCATCCTCACCTTATGCACGTTGAACTTATTTCCATGATAGTAGTTATATGTTTTCCTATATATCTGTGCCCTTTGGGTCCACTTTGACTTCCACATCCCCCTCACCAGTTTTGACTTTACCCTGTTGATAAGTTCTCTTTCTTGATCCTTAATATGACACTTGTCACTATTCATCTCAACCAAGTAACCATTTTTTCTAAGTGACTAACATATATTAAGTTGGCATGCATATTAGGAACACAAAGCACATCCTTAAGATACTTAACTTATCCATTGTTTAGGATCATTGGAACTTGTCCAATACCTTCCACATGATGACAAGTGTTATCTAGCAACATAATTGGAGAATGTGAAGAGGTTAGATGGAATTAGGAAATACTACTTTTTTGGATTCATGTTCCTTGAATTAATTGAATCTATTATCCAACTATCTTTCGTTTTCAGCAAAGTTGAAATAAACAAGACATTATTGTTGGTTGGATTCTTATTCTTCCTATACTTCATGTATAAAGTTGCTTTGTTTATTTTTCCGACCAGGTTGAGGAGGTGATGGAATTTGTTTTACAAAATGTCCAAGTCCACCATATTTGGAACATGCATTGGAGGTGATGGAAAATTTTCGACAAAATTTCCAATTCCACCAAAGTTTCCAACACATTAAAACTAATATACAGTTTCAAAATTTGGATTAACATTGCATGAGAGATGCCTATTTTAGCTTAAATTTTTTTTTTAGGGTTAAATAATTTGTTGGTGTGTGTTTTTTCAGACTTGTAACATCCAAAAAAAATCACCTTGTTATCTCATTCCATCTCCCAAAACCTTCCTCACCCCATATCCCATCCTTCTACTACCCTAGCATATGAAATGCATAATTTATTGACCCTTATATGTTGTATATACATCTTAAAAAATGGTGTCCTACCATGCATTCCATATCAAGTATAGAATTAATCAAGGATAAGTTTTGAAGCATACCAACCCTCCTTGATCCATAAAATCATCAACACCTTTTTTATTTAGCCTTTGTGAACGCATTATCCTTCTTGTCCTTGGTTTAAGTTCCCCTAATGGTACCCTAAGGTCACATTCCACATTATTGCACCCATATATCATCCCATGTACACCCTAGAAGGTTGTCATACAAGCCTACCTAGCCTTTACCTATAACAAAGCCGAACGCGTGGTTATCATTTTGGGATTAAAGCATTATTTTGAGGTGNATATATAATATAAGAGACATTTTAAAGAAGAAAATATAATTTATTATGGGTTATCATGGAGAAAATTAAATGATGGTCATGAGGAGTTCCCTAACTAGGGCTTGTTTAATTTTAGAGGCATATAAATACCAAGAGATGCATTGACCAAGGTAGCATGGTTGGAAGAATGGGAGTTCTTCTCCAATTTTAGTTGAAGATCAAATAAGATCAATACATTTTCTAGCCATGTAGATACTTGTGGACATAAAACATGAAAATGTGGCACAAACCCATGTTTGTGTAGGTAGACTTAAATATCCTCCAAGAAAATTTGTGCCTTTGTGACAACTTCTACCACCTTCGAAAATTATGTGTACTGGTAAGGTAAGAAAGCAATAAGATTACATAGGTTTTTATTGGAAGAAATTCATTTCAAAATCCATAAGACCTTACCGTTATTGTAGATATATGTTTATTGGACTTACATATTTAAGAATGTCAAAAATATATCAGTGTTGATGTTGTTTGTGTTATTGCTAAATTTGGCAATAAAAGAAAGGAGTTTACATACCACCATTCATATCTTAACACCAAAGGGTGTCTACCTCTCTGTATTTTCTAATAATATGACATGACCCATGACATAATTTTCTCATGCAAGGAAATTAATTCACCTTAGAAAACCATATCATCATCCACTTTTAGAATGGGGATCACCTTTACTCTCTTTTTAATCCAAATCTCAAAGCATATTCCATCACTTTATGTCCACTTTTTTATATCCAAATCTTAAAGCATATTCCATGATGATTTCAAACTATGTATCATAGAGTTTAAAAACACGCATGCTCTAAATTTTGATGATTCCTTCTTATACGAAATCAAGGCATTCAAAAATTATTTTTGGTCATTTTTTCCAATTTTGAACATGCAAGACAATTAAAGGAAAAATCCCTTACTAATAAAAATATTCATTTTCAAGGAGCATGATAGTGAAAAATGCATGCCTTAATGCCTTGTGATTCTCTAATATGAATTATGCATACACAACAAGGTCCTATTTGAAATTTTTTCCTATGGTGCAGGTAGAACCAAACAGGTATTTGTGAGATATTTATTCCTCGAGTGAGGGGAGTTCAGTAAGACTAGATGAAAGTGAGACATCCAGCAGGTCTACAAGAGTTATGTCAACTAGATGTCAAAAGATCAAAATAAAATTCCATAAACACATGGAATTTTTTCTCGTTGAAGGGGGGTCATGTTCCTATGATGATGAGACAATAGGAGACATCGAGGTGCCCTTGAGGTACAAACATCTAGTGAAACAATGGGTACCCAATGATCTTCCTCAACTAAACACATATTTTTATGTGAACAAGAGGATATATAGAATTGCACCATCGTCATTACATCATTTGGGGTTGTTTTGCATAGATGGCATAAAATTTGGTTACCACAGATGTACATAATTGATGGAGTATGTTGGACCCTTTGACAACTACAAAGATTGGATTTTTCTGGTACAATATACACTAAATATGCATAGATATGGATTGTTAACAAATTATTTACAGCTGAAAGACAAAGATCAAAATAAAGGAGAAACGTTGTACATTGACGGAAGTCCAAAACCCATAGGGAATATTGCAGGGTTTATAAACAGTACACAACCAGGTTCTACAATTAAGCAAGCCAACTGCATATTTGAGGGACGTGAAGGAAACCATGTTTTTGTATGTTCCATTAAGTCAATAGCTCCAGGGAAATAGTTGTTTATTAATTACAATTTGAATCGAGTAGATACAAACAAATTTACTATGGTAGTGGTACATCTAACAATTTACCTAAACTTTTATTAATTAATTTAACCTCTTAAGGATTTTTTGTTAGTATATTGTTAAAATTTTTGTTAAAATTTTCTATATTTACTTCACAGGGTAGTGATCGAGGCATCTCCACAATAGTTGGTTAGAGGATTATAACTTCATCAAGGAAACATGTATACATCTTTGTAATAGTACAAATATAATTTGAAAAAAGAGTTTTTTTTTGCAGTGTTTTTTCATGAGCATATTCATTTGGTTTATATAATATTATTTGTATATTTGTTGCAATATGATGATCAGGAAAACCACCTGACTGTTGATCAGACTATAGCAGCCTCAGGGAAACATGTATACCAGATTGTAATTGTACAATTTAAATAGGTAAAAATGCTTTCTTATTATGTTGTTTCATGAGTATTTTGGTTTCATTTGGATAATTGTTTCTATGTTTTTGAAGCAAGGTGTTGTAAGGGCCACCTCCCTAGTAGTAGATGATACTAGACCTGCCTCGAGGCGACAATTATACATCGATACAATTGTACAAATTTATTATGAACAAATTTTTTGTTGTTGTTGTGTTTTTTCAAGAGTATATTCGATTCATTTGCATAATGTTATCTATATACTTTTTGTAGAGAGTTGATAGGGGAAACCACCTGGTTGTTGATAAGATGATAGTAGCCTCGGGGAAACAGGTATACTTGATTGTACTTGTAATTTAAATACATCAAAATGTTTTCTTCTTATGTTTTTACCATGAGTATTTTGGTTTCATTTAGATATTTGTTTTGTAAGGGGCACCTCCCTATTAATAGATCAGGGAAGGTCCCCTATAACCATTGATCTGATGAGTAGACGATTATTTTTTGTGTGTATATTGGTTTCATTCTGATAATTTTTTCTACTTCTTTTTGGTAGGGGGATGATCGGGGCAAGTCTCTAGTTGTGGATTAGACGACACCAGCATCAAGGCATTAGGTAAACCTAATTGTAATTTTATGAATATATCATGATTGATATATTTTCTTAATATAATTTTTTCGTTAGTATATTGCTTTCATGTCATTAATGTTTTAGATATTTTTGTTGCAGACCACTGATTCGGTGTATGAACCATCATCAGAGGAATCGATAGCTTTAGATGTGGATGAGTGGATGCATGATGCTATCATTGGTTCTTCTCTAGACCCGATTAATATGATAAAGAAGGCATTGAGAAAAATTAATGAGGATATCCTTCGTATTCTATTCATTCATCCGCATACAGATAAAATTAAAGCTAAGGTTGATGTTTTGTTAAAGAGATCTCATGCCTTGAAAGTAAGTAGCAGAATATTGAATCATAATATAGATAATTTAGTACTTTATAATTTTTACTTATATATGATGGTGAGATTATAAAATATGGTTTGTATTTACAAGATTTTCTGCGACCACACACAAGTTGTGAAGGCGGTGTTGTTCCCATGGATGCTCATGGAGAGTTGTCACATGAGAAAACGACTCCATGTACATCTCATGTGCCACTATTGTCGACTAAACAATCAGAAAAACGTTCCATGACACCCCCTAGGCCAATTGTGAGCGCACCCGCTAGTGATCGACGCAGACTAGATCGTGTAGAAGAAATGGTCGATGCATAGCCTAGTAGTATTAATTTTGTTGAAGCAACATTTCCTAGATATTCCTGTGTCACTAGCATAGGTACAATACAGACAGCATTCTTGGTGGACGAAGAGCTCATTCCAATAAAGATAGAGAATATCCTAGGTAATTATTATGCATTGTTCAAGTTAGTGTTTATAATTTGATTGTAATATACTGATAAAACATTGTCTTTCAACTAATGATGGCATGATCATTTTGCAGGAAATGATGTTTTTATAAACATATAAATTATTTTTCCTTGGAGATATTTGGCCCCACCATCCACACAAGGTGGGATAAATAAATTAAACATTTAAAAGATGAGCTCACTAATCGATTAGTTCCCTGTTCGGAAATAAGACCTTTAATAGAGTCGCGGTCCTAAAGAAGGATGGACAACATATGAAGATTGTCTAGGACCAATATGGGGTTCACCTAGAAAAGAACCCTAGGTATGAGTGCCCTCCGATGATTCCAGCTAGAGAGTGGAAATCTCTAGTGAAATATGAAAAGGAGAGGGATCTGAGAAAACAAGAAAATCTACCACCAGGCATAGGAAGGTGTTTTTTCTCTTGCAACTACTACCCCAAAAAAATTGCATTTTTTAGGGCCCCCCTTTAATTTCGTAGCTTTACTTAGACTTTTTTTTCCCCTTGAAAATTGTTTTCCATGGTTTGGTTTTGCCTTGATTAAGCTGAATGGAATTTTTCCATCAAGTAGAAACTATTTCTGATCCATTGTGTTGGAACATTTCCTAGATTTTCGCCAATATAGCAGAAATCCTTTGCATTTTTACCCATTGATTTTACGGTTGATTTTATGATTTTGTTGGTCCGATGCATTGAAAATAATTTTGTCTTTCAGCCGACACAGCGGGTGCCTTTTGGATTTTCACCCGATGGTTTCCAACCAATTGTGGGATTTTGTGCTGTAGGGTTTTCAACCTTTGTCGGAAGGATTTTTGAGTTCCAGCCACAACAATCGACAAGTATTTCCTATGAATCCGATGTTCTCCGTCGGGTTGTTTATCTAGAAAGAGCCGATAGAGGGGCTATCTTACCTTTTCGGAGCTGATGCTGGTGGGTCATTTAGATTTTCTTGCTATCGATCGTGTCATCTGTCGCAACATCAGGAAAGTCATGCAAAGGCCTTGCCGGCTGATATTTCATAGGGAGAACCGATAGTTGTGGCAGAATTGTTGGTTTTGAACCGCTGTGGTTGGGAGGTTTTTCATCTCACCGTGTTGATGTGGTTTTTTCGATGAAGTTTAATGTAGATTCCAAATGACGTTTCCTTCATGCTCATGCACCGTAAATACTTCACCGACCATAGTAAGTGTTTTCCCCATGCTTTCATATATATATCATGTGGGGTTCATTACCATTTTTTTTACGGTATGTTTGCAAGAATTAATATTTGTTAGAGCTTGTGGAGATTACCCATTTTGAGCGTCCTTTACGAGTTGGGTGACTTCCATCTGGAGCTTACGGGGCTTTTGGCATCGCATTTTTAGCAGCCATCTAGTTTTTCCTACCAGGTAGGATCTAACCTGTATCTTTTGATTGGTAGGATGGTTATTTTGTGACCTCTCATGGCTCGATAAGAAGCACATTAAGTTTTAGGACTAGAAGTTTTCATTTTAAAAGGTTTTCTTCCCCACCTTTGGTTTTTCTTCTAACCCGACCATCCATGTTTATTTGTTGACCTAGTTTTCCCTAGCCATAGTTTTTCTACCTACTCCCCACCTTTTTCTCCCAAGATAGACTAGACCACTCAGTCCATTCAAACATGGCTTGCTCATAGCCCTGGTTGTGCAATAGCGAGGTCGAGATGGCTCTCATTTTTCATCGACTCTCCCTCGATTGGTTCATACTAGTCTGCATCGAGAGGAGTTATCCAAGTCAAAAATATTCAAAATCCTTGTATTTCGGCATAGGTTTTCAGGGGGAAGGTGTTGGACCTAGCGGCTAGTGGACTAGCATGACTGTGTTCTGCCTCCAGGTTTTTGTTTTGCAGGCCATAGGTCTCATAGAAATTTCAATCGTTGGTTTTGAAAGATGTTTCAATCGATATCTAGTTTTGTATTTTAGAACGACAGATGAATGCCTCAGTCTGAGCCACAGGTGAAATAGGTTTTTTTCGTCCTGTTCTTCGACCTCACCTTAGGTTTTGTGGTATGCGAAGTTTTATGGTGCAAAATCGTTCCAATGGGTAAAGATGATATGGTAAATGATATACTGGTTAAGCTTGAAGAAATGATTTGTCAAAAAAATAATAGCTTCTACAATAGTTATTCATCTTTCTTATATACATAAATGCATGTGGTTTCTAACTGTAGGGATGCTAAGACATGTTTTGGTGTTTTTGTATAGCCTTGGTCTACATCAGATACCATGCCTAAGAAAGGAAAGAAGAAAGCTAAGGTTGCTGAAGAAGATTCAGAACTGGAAATCATGCCCAAGACAGAAATAATCTATGAAGACACTAAGTCTATTACTGGAGACAACTTGGAGTTCAAGTGGGGCAAGATATATCATATGCTCCAAGATAAGAAGATCTCGGACCTAGGTTTGGAAAATCTACATCTTTTTGAAAAAAAATTACGATCAGTGATTACAAAGGTGTCCACAAGATCAGAGTTGGTCCCTTGCTCTGAGGTCATTGGTTGGATTTTTTCTAAGGCCAATGTGGGAGATATGATTTTGTACAATGTTGAAGATAAGAAGTTTTCCTCTTTTACCCCTGCATACATCACCAAAGCATACAACCCGCCAATCCTAGAAGTCAACCTGACCGAGGATTGGATATATAGTTTGACTATTAATTATATTGGATGTGCAAAGATGATGACAGAAGAAAATTCATTCAGACATAGGGCATCTGGTGAACATGAAACTACCAGTCTACGTACTCCATATAGACTTGTGGCGCTAATGCTTAACTGGATTTTTGGCAGGGTTGATGGAAGATTTTATAATATTGGTTGGATACCATTGATGTATCATGTAACCAGGGAAGGAACTGTGTTCAACTGGGTGGATATAGTAGATGATAGCATGTCTTCCTGTATATATGTAGCACAAGCAGGATTTCTCAAGCGAAAGACTGAGTTCTATATGGGTTCATTTTTTATTGATTATAAGCTTTACTTACACCAATTTGAGAATTTAAATTAGAGTTAGAAAGAAGGAAAAGCTCTTGTTTACATCGCATACCAATTATTATGGTCCCATAAGTATCATAGCTCGTACAAACTCATCTATGAGGAATTCCTAATGCCTCTGTATCAGATGATATTTTTGGAATAATGTAAATGCATGTCTGAAGGTGCTCTAGATTCTATCAGGGATTATGGAGATTATTTATTATTTAAAGAAGGTACTTATTTGAGGATGTATGGGGGAACCAAAGCCCCTTCACTACTTCCCAAGTACGTCACTAACTATGTGGTGCATAAGGAAGCAGTAAGGCAACTGTTTCTGGGCGGATTCAGGAGTTACTTGTTTGATATAAAGAAGGAAGTTTTTCCTCCAATGCCTATTTATGTTGGAAACTATAAATTTACCAAAGTCAAAAGCGCACCAGACTTTGTGAAATATCTTGACATATTCCAATTTGGAGAGAAGAGCTTTCACAGAAATGATTCTCAAAGAAAGGTTGTTGCACATCGGGAACTGGTAAAGGTGAAATTTGAATACTTTGACTATATAGACAAAGATGAAGAAGTGCACTGCAATGCTTGTAATATGACTGCTCTGAACAAGAGCTTGAAAATAAAAATCACAATGATAGGAGGAAAAGGTAGCCGCAGCATTACCGCTAAACATAAAATTCATGAAGAAGAAGCTTCCCAGAAAGAAAAAGAGGAAGAAACATGAAGGTTAATGGAGGGAGCGAAGAAAATTCTTGCTGAAGAAGATCAGAGAGAGAAGGAAGAAGAAGAGCAAAAGCAGAAAGAAGAAGAAGAAAGAATAAATACGGGATTAGCGGATAAAGAAAGAGAAAAAGCAGAGACGATAGCGGAGGAACTCAAACAGAAAGAGCAGGAAGAGATAAAGAGGAAGACTCAGGAATAGAGTTCTTCACAAGATAATCCCAAAAATCCTCCTTCCACCTCAGGGGAAATATTAATTGGAGGTCACCTTCCTATCGAAGAGTTAGGCTTAGTACCCTTTACTCCCTCTAAGCAGCACGTGCTTGCAAGTTTGGATAAAGTATTTTTTCGATCACAAGCAGAAAACAATTGTTTGGATATCTAAAAATAAGTTGAAAATAGGTACCCATCCTAAGGTGACCACGGTTATTGAAAGGGCTGTCATACCCAACTCAGATGAATATCTAGAACAAATGGCCTTGCTCAGTGTTGCATCTGCATAGGCAAGTGCTTATAATGTTAGCAAACTTAAAGGAGCCATTGACCAGTACAAAGAAAAGATGGAAGAAATAAAAGAGGCCCTGAGAAAAGAATAGGGAGAAGGTCGAGAGGTGAAAGGAAGCATGAAGCTACACTTTCATATTTAGAAAGGATTCAACAGGATTACCAGATCCTGGAAGCAGAAAAGTATGCCTTGGAATTGTCAAACACTATCATTGACGGAGAAAAGAAGGACCTAGAAAGTAAGATTGTAGATCTTGAGGCACAAAGGTCCGCAGTTGATAAGAAAGCGGAAGAGTGAAAGGTCTGAGTTGTAGAACTGGAGGAACATAATAGTTCTTTGGAGGTACTGTTGAAAGAAGCAAATGAACGAAAAATGGATATAAGACTTCTCTGAGAGCACGCTCTCTTGATCAAAAGAAATATAGATCAATTTCAGGTGAAACTTGCAGAAGAGGTCTACAAGACTCAGTGATATCCACTGAATTCAAAATGAGGACTTAGTAAATTGTAGAAACTATCCAAGGTCAATTGAACTGATTGGAAACTAATGAATAACTTCCAGAAAATCCACCCAAAAAGAGTCCAGAGAGGTTGCATATCGAGTATGATCTCATGGATTTTAGCAGCAAGGCTGCTGCAAGATTGACAGTCATAGTTGGGAAAACACTGGACAAATGCATGGAATTCTACAAAAGAGTGCTTACAAGCCACAACAAATTGCAAACCTCTAAACAAAAGAGACTGCAAGAGTTTCCAGATCAAGAGGACCATTTGAAGCACCTTCATGACAAGTTGCAAGAAGATGAACTTAATATACAGTTGGTTAAATGCCTGAATGATAAAGTAGTAAACGGTTTGGTTACATAAGCTACAGTCAGCAATTGCCTGTTGAAATACCAACTTAGAGTCACTCCATGAAGGGTAGCAGAGATAAAATACCAGTTTTCCATACACGAGGTCACAGTCATATTTTTGGAACCAATGAACTTCAATACCATAGCTGCAGATGTTGTTGCATGGAAACAGTTCATGGATGGATTGGTTGAGCCCACTTGATTTGTTTTGTTTTATTCACATGAGGCAAATTCTATGTAATGTTTTTTATTTTCCTAGTGAGCACACTAGAGGGAAAAATTTTGTAATCAAAAGCTTGAGGAATCCCAAAGGGCGAGAGGTATCCAAATAGTCATATGCAAAGGTATAAGTAGGGGTAGAATAGAAGAGAAAAAGGAATTTTTCTAGCACACATGCTAAAAAAATTTTGTAAGGAGAACTATTTATGTTTATAATAAAGAGGACCAAAATTTCGCTGGAGGAAGGACTGTATGAGACTCAAGATGGGTATGTGGATTGTTGAATGTGAACTACTTTTATTTTGGCTTGCTACATAATTATGGGACTATTCCAGCATGTTGAATTATTTTTGCAAGTTTATCAATGGTTTCATTATTCTCTTTCGAATCTCGTTCAATAAAATGAGTAATAGATGTTTTGACTTCACAGAGCCACCTTTGCGTTATTTTTCTGCTGTATTTATGTATGAAGAATCTAATGGTTATTCGTAGGATTCTATGTGCAAGCAATAAAATATATTTACTCATTTCAATATAAACTTTTCTCCTTGGGGATAGTTAGAATTAGTTTAGAATAGATTAGTTTTTCTTTGATTTTGTAGAGTGACTATGGGGCAAGAGCGGTAAGATGTAGGGAAGACTTGTGCATCTCTAGTGAGGTTCTTACCCACTATTACTTGCATTTAGCTAGGCAATTTCATTTCATTCATAAAAGATAAAATTATATAAATGGTGGACCAGGCCGCAACTAATAAAGCAGATTTAAAACTTTCTTTAATTCTACGGTAGCCAGGCCTCTAATCGGACAGATTCCCCATACCAAACGATAAACGATCTAACTGGGAATGATTATTGGGGAGAAACCTATTGTCGATACCTGGGATTTTTCTAGGCATCAACAGTTTTGGCACTAGAAGGAGGGCCGCCAGTGCATGGCTGGCAAAGGAAATTCGTTTCCTCAAAACTATTTC
Organism: Pseudotsuga menziesii; assembly: GCA_001517045.1. NCBI lineage: Eukaryota > Viridiplantae > Streptophyta > Pinopsida > Pinales > Pinaceae > Pseudotsuga > Pseudotsuga menziesii. The sequence continues at coordinate 179,351 of LPNX010436314.1, read as the reverse complement.
ACTGGTAATAACTTTGAAACTAGTTTTTTTGAAGAACGAGTAAACCCTGAATTAGAAGCTACATATCATATTTACCTTATTCCTTTGGAAGTAGTTGATCACTTCATGAGACACACAAGGTCTTATGTGAAGAAGCTTGGAGGATTGCATACAATCCTTGAATTACCAAGAAGGCGAGCTCCCAGAAAGGGCACCCACTTACACGAAAGATTCAATTTTGGTGGGAAATTTCAAAGAATTAGTAAATTTGTCCTTACAAGAGATTGTTCAACCACTTGATCAGTTGGGATCACATTCCCCATTTTGTTTACCTTTTTAGCCACCTGTTAACTCTCCACCACAGTCTCCTCGTAGAAGCATGGCTAGAAATGTACCCTCGAATGCAAATCAACCTGTGAATCCTAATCCAGCACCAGCTTGGAGAGCCAAAAGCCCATTCAACCTGGCTGTTTCGTTGCATGCTTTACCTCATAATGCTGATAAGTCATTGCCAAGGTTTGATCTGAGGGAAGGCATTTCTATGGATGATCACTTGCAGAGTTTTTTCTTGGCTCTAGAGCTGTTAGTGGTAGAGCATGAAGATGTAGTGTGTAGATTGTTTCCACACACTTTCAAAGCTAAAGCATCAGCTTGGTATTTCAGCTTACAAACAAATTCTATAACAAATTGGGATACCTTTGAAATATTGTTTAAAGGTAAGTTTGGTAGCCAAAGAACCATTGCCTCTCTCATGAAAGAATTTCTTGCTTTGAAGATGGACAAGAAAGAGAAAGTGCAAGATTTTAGTCAAAGGTTTACTACTCATTTAAATAACTTCAGTGCTGCCATAAAGCCTGCGGAAGAAAATTTAATGGAATATTATACTTCACCACTTTCCCCAGACATAGCAATGTTTGTTAAGAGGTCAGTAAATCCTTCCTTGGTAGAGACTTATGAAGAAGCCAAAAAAGTAGAGGCTAAACTTGAAAGTATAAAAAAACGTATTGTAGAACCATATATAAGGACCTTTAACAGTAAGAAACCATTTTTGTTGACCAGACCTAAAGATGAACACCCAAGTGAATTGGAGAACGCGGTTAAAATGGTGTAAAATCTATCAAACAAGATTTCTGATTTAGAAAAGGATAAAGAGACAAGTTCATCTAGAAAACAGTTTAAACCTTTTTTCAAGAAAAGATAAGAGGGTGCCACATCTCAACCCCCTGTATATAATTCTTTTGTTTTAAATTTTAATGAGGTAGGAATGGATCATTTCTGTACTTTTCACCAAGAACCTCATTCTGAAAAAAATTCCCTCATTGGATAAATTCAATGACTCTGATTATGAACCAAATACTAGATGCTAAAATAATAGAGATTGAAGTGAAAGAAGAGAAAACAAACGAACCAGAAGAACCACATGAAACAACAATGGTATTGTAGGGTTGTGCACCTAGATTGGGGTTAGAAGAGGAGGACACTACAAAGGAAGTTCAACTTTCAGTAGTTAATGTCACAACAAGAAGAAAACGACCACTAAGGGAAGAAATTTTATTACTTCCTAAGATTAGAAATATACAGGAGAGTATGAAAAAAGCATAGCAATAATACTCAAGCCCCACATTTACCTAATTTAGTCATAACAAGGAATAAAGCTCCAATGATAAGTAAGCCTGTGAATGTTGTGGAAAATAAGACAGAAAGTACTAAGAAATGTCCAATAGAATGTGATATGGGATATGACATAATAGAGGATATCAAGAAAACCAAAGGAAATATTTCTTTATTTGAAATGTACAACTTACCTCAACAAAGAAGAAAACTCCTGGAAGCCTTTGATCCGCAACCAAGTAGATCCCAGGATGATCTCCAATCAGGTAAAGATATAAATGAAGCTAGTATTGGGGGAAAATCCAAATCTCAAACTCTGTTATTTTTTATATATTTTGAGATTTTCAACCATAATGTGCATAATTGTTTGGTAGATTCTGGAGCTTCCTCAAACGTCATGCCTCTGTCAATTTGCAGGAAGATAAATGGTCAACCCACACATTCTTCATGTAAAATCATTTAGTTGGATAGAACAACAGTCAAGGTGGTAGGAGAGATGAAGGATGTGCTGATTCAGTTGCCCGCATATGACATAGTCTTTCAGTTTATAGAAATCATGGTAGTGGGAATACCTGAAGCATATGGTTTGATTTTGAGTAGGGACTGGTCTATGAAACTCAATGGGTACTTTGCAACTAATTGGTCACACTTGTGGTTTCCCTATAATAATTGTCAAAATCAGATCAAAGTAATGAGGGAGACACACATGAAACATAATGTGACACAATTGGAAGGGAAGAACGAGCCTATTAATTTCTCACATTTTGTTTTGGGTAACTATTTCATAGAGCTTGAGCCTAGGAAATATCAAGCATAATAACCCAGCAGTGAGTCAGATACACCGTTTGAGCTCCTTCAGTTTTCCCAGACTGACAATATTTATTGTAACATAGTTAATTTAGTTTCTAATTTAGAGAGTAACACTAGTGTTGTAGAATTAGAAGATAAATTTTGGTTGTTATATTTTGACGGTTCTAAAGCTCAAGAGGGATCAGGGGCTGGTTGTGTCCTAGTTGATCCAGAAAAAATAAACATTTTTTATCTTGTAGATTAAAGTTTGAATGTACTAATAACATAGAAGAATATGAATATTTAATCTAGGGCTTGAAAAAGGCCATTGAATTCAAAGTAAGAAATTTAAAAGTTCTTGGCGATTTTGAAACAATTGTCAAACAGGTTTGAAACACAATTCATTGTCTGTCACCACATTTAAAAGGCTATCAAAATGAAGTTTGGGAACTTATAACAAATTTTTATGCTTTTAATATCAATTCAATTCCTAGACTAGAAAACGCAGTAGCTAATTTGTTAGCTACTTTTGCTGCAAGATTAGTGCCTGCTAATAACAAATGCTCAATTGAATTGATTTTCAGGCCACCTGTACCAGACAATGTTAGCAATTTAAGAGTATTTGATGATGATCAACAGATCTTAGAGTTTTTAATAAATGATGAGACTTTAAAATACTTAGTGATTGATGATGAAGAACACCAAGCCAAACTTCAAAGTGATAATTTCATACTTAAAGGGGTAAGAACATTGGAAGGGATGTTTGATTTGAATAAAAATTTTAGGAAACCGGCCAATGTAAAAAAAACAGTTCATCTATGCAGTATGAGATGGTTAATATTGGGACAGAGGCTGAACCCAAGTATGCGAACTTGGGGAAATGTTGTTCACCGAGCGAGAGAGGAAAATTCATCAGTTTATTTTGACAATATAAAGATGTTTTTTCCTAGAAATATGAATATTTGAAGACGTATGATACTCGCATCATCCAACATGTTATTCCTATCAAAGCAGGAGTGAAACCATTTCAGCATCCATTAAGGAAAATGCACCCCAAACTAGAACCCCCGATTCAAAATGAAGGAAAAAAGTCACTTGATGCGAAAATCATTTTCAAAGTTAGGCACTCCAAGTGGGTGGAAAACCTGGTACCAATAAGAAAGAATTCTAGTGAAATAAGACTATGCGTAGACTTCATAAATTTAAACGTGCCTCAGACAAGGATAATTATCCAATCCCACCAATGGAGCAAATCTTATAGATGGTTTCAGGCTCTGAATTGTTCTCCTTATTGGATGGGTTTTTAGACTACAACCAATTATTGGTAGTAGAGCAAGATAGGCTAAAAACCACCTTCCGTACAAAATGGGGAACTTTTCCTTACAGGAGAATTCTGTTTGAATTAATTAATGATGGAGCCATTTTCCAAAGGGAAATGGACATAGATTTATGGGATCTGATTGGCCACAGTGTGGTGGTTTAACTGGATGACGTGACATTATTATCTAAGAAGAGAGAAGATCATATGTTTCATTTGAAGCAAATTTTGTATCGCTACCAAAAATATGGTATCTCTTTGAATCCTAAGAAATGTGTTTTCGTAGTCTTTGTGCCATAAATTGTTCTTAGACTACCAGAGGAACAAGCCAACACAATCTCAAAAGTAAAATTAAATAAAACAGGTTTTTATGGTTTTGGTTTATGGTTTTGGTTGAAAACTTCATCAATCAAGGAGGAAATAAACATCCACAAACTAATACAGAACTGAATCATGCAAATTGGATAAACTGGGGATCAAACACATCCCAATAAGCCATAAACATTACACATGAAATACTAATTCCACCCACAAGCTACAAGCATTTACATGAATAAAACTTAAACAAGAAATAAAATTGTAGACTGAGCAATCAAACAGATCAGAAATGAAAAAGCATGACAGGTAAAATGGCTTATGAGTTTATATATAATCAATAACAGTCATCCACTTACATAAGAGTTATAAGTGCTAGCTTGAGAAATCAAAGCTCCAAAGCCTCTCCTTGAGTGAAAAATCCCCCCTCTCAAAACTGTATGTTTGTATTCATTTTATCATTACAAAAGTAAAGTAGTTCCATAACTACCTTCTAGGTCGAAATTTGAAACAGTTACATCAATTAGTTACATGATAACTCAAAATCTTTAAAGATAATTAACCCAAAAATAGCAAATCGGATCTGGAGAAATTTGACGAATTTCTGGAAATTTGGGTCTCAAAGATGTCTTCATATCTATCGATCTGAAACACCTGTGTAAAAACTGAGAGAGGTTTTTTTAAATGAGTATGTTATAAACAAAAACCTCTCTTTTTTTTTTCAAAATTCCTCTTCAATGGATCGTAATATGTTCTGCAAATTGGTGACTAAAACAGGAAATTATTAAATAATTCAAACCCTGAAAATAGGCCACAAAGATGAATTCGAATCTCTCAAACGATAATATCTGTTGCAAAACTTAGAGAGGTTTTTGTGAATGATTCTGTTGTGGACAAAAACCTCTTTTTGTTTTCCTAAATTCATTTCCATCTCCTCGTAATCTGCTCCCAATGACAATGACAAAAGCAAGAAAAACAGAGCTGCTACAGGAATCTCCTCATGGAAATATTTGACAAAGGACTCAAAAATGAGAGTTAGATTATAAATCAAAACTTGGAATGAAATTTTATTATAAGTTTTTGAAAGCTTAAAGATGTACATATTAACTAATAAGCCCAAAATACAAACCTTAAAACTAAAATAATGAAATGATTCAACCATTAAAAGTATCAATTCCAACCAAAATTATTATTTGTCAAAAATTCTTAAAATCAACATAAAATATAAAATCATTTTAAACCAACGGTTGATTGAAAATTACGACAAAAGAAACAGATAAACTAAGAACAAGATCTAGTTATAACATCTGGCTCTTGCTGCGGGATGAAGTCCTCCTTGTGAGGCTTCAAGAACCTGTAGACCTTGTGCCTTATTCATTGGGTGATGGAGTCAGTTACCAAATCTCTGCAACTTTGTCAAACTCTGAATGCATACCTTTGAAATGAAAAAATACTGCTACAAACCAGCATACTGAAAAGAATCTACATGCTCGTATAGCGAGCTTATTTTGATATTTACTCCTACTTCTAATTGGAGGAAACAACCCAATCAAGTGTAATCATACTTCCAATGAAGCCAAGAAACCATTTGACTGAGAATCATGATTTCATGCATGCTACTGTTTGAGAAAACCCACAAAAGATGTGATAAATGCAATAAAGAGTCTATAGGCAGCTGATACTTATGACTGGAAATAGTAAGTATGCCAAAATATGGAGCATTAGAAACCTTTGAAAAATACAACTCCACCCAAGAAGCCATGGGATCATGAAATTTCTGATTTAAAACTTCAATGTCTTCATTATATTCATCATAAAGTGAAGCATTCTCTTCCTCTCCATTGCTGTTCTTTTTAAAATTTGGATCAAGAATGGAAACCAAGGGCTTTTCAAACTTCTTCTTGACCTTTAAATAAAACCCTTGATCAAAACTTAAACAAATAAAATTCTGAAAGTGACCATAAGTCAAGAATGACAACTTATTTCTTATACCAATAGTAAGAGGTTGAAGAGCAACAACTTCTTCTTCATAACATGATAATCTCATAGCAGGAACTAAGAAATTTCTACTATAATCCACTGAAAGTATGTTATCCTCGAAAAAGTCAGCAAACTGATATGAAGAATCAACACAAGCATCATTTATATCCTTGTTCATATGAAAATCTGAAAATGATGAAGGAAACTGTCTTAAATTTGAATGATACCTACATTCTTCTTCCTGTTCATAAGCTTGTATATCTTCAACATGAACCCGATCTCGAAGCATTTTGCAAGCTCGGATGTTCTCCTCCACTCCTTTTGCATCCTCAAACAATTGTCTTAAAGATGATGATTTTGTTTCTAACAGGAACAAGACGAGATCTGAATGTTGAGCCATAACATAATATACCATAGCAAGTTTTTCTGAAGGTCTGATCTCTGTAGGCATACTGATATAAAAACTTTGAAACCTCTAATTAAATTTAGTAATTGGCTCATCATTTTCCCTTTTCAAACTATAAAATTCGGAAAGAAATTGACNCAGTGGAATCTTTAATCGTGGAGTCACCGGTGAAAACTTGTAGTCTAAAAGATTTTCTGACTTTGTTCACCTCTCAAAATCAGAAGAATAATGATATCCCAAGGAAGATATACTTCAGCTTCGTCCCTGGAAATGGTGCCAAATATGTTAGTGCTATAAATTGTTCCTAGACTACCACAAGAACAAGCTAACACAATCTCAAAATGAAATAGAATAAAATTGGTTTTTAGGGTTTTGGTTTTAAAAAATTCTTCAACAAGGAGGAAATAAACATACAGAAGCTAATACAGAACTGAATCATGCAAGTTGGATAAACTGGTGATCAAACACATCCCAATAAGCCATAAACATTACACATGAAATACTAATTCCACCCACAGGCTACAAGCATTTACATGAATAAAACTTAAACAAGAAATAAAATTGTAGACTGAGAAATCAAACAGATCAAAAATGAAAAAGCATGACAGGTAAAATGGCTTATCAGTTTATATATAATCAATAACAGTCATCCACTTACATAAGAGTTATAAGTGCTATCTTGAGAAATCAAAGCTCCAAAGCCTCTCCTTGAGTGAAAAACCCCCCCTCTCAAAACTGTATGTTTGTATTCCTTTTATCATTACAAAAGTAAAGTAGTTCCATAACTACCTTCTAGGTCGAAATTTGAAACAGTTACATCAATTAGTTACATGATAACTCAAAATCTTTAAAGATAATTAACCCAGAAATAGCAAATCGGATTTGGGGAAATTTGGCGAATTTCTGGAAATTTGGGTCTCAAAGACGTCTTCATTCTTTAAAGATAATTAACCCAGAAATAGCAAATCGGATTTGGGGAAATTTGGCGAATTTCTGGAAATTTGGGTCTCAAAGACGTCTTCATATCTCTCAATCCGAAACACCTGTGTAAAAACGGAGAGAGGTTTTTTTAAATGATTATGTTATAAAAAAAAACCTCTCTTTTTTTTTCAAAATTACTCTTCAATTGATCGTAATATGTTCTGCAAATGGGTGACTAAAACAGGAAATTATTAAATAATTCAAACCCTGAAAATAGGCCACAAAGATGAATTCGAATCTCTCAAACGATAATAGATGTTGAAAAAATGAGAGAGGTTTTTGTGAATGAGTCTATTGTGGACAAAAACCTCTTTTGGTTTTCCTGAATTCATTTCCATATCCTCGTAATATTCTCCCAATGACAATGACAAAAACAGGAAAAACAGAGCTGCTACAGGAATCTCCTCATGAAAATATTTGACAAAGGACTCAAAAATGAGAGTTAGATTATAAATCAAAACTTGGAATGAACTTTTATTATAAGTTTTTGAAAGCTTAAAGATGTACATATTAACTAATAATCCCAAACGACAAACCTTAAAACTAAAATAATGAAATGATTCAACCATTAAAAGTATCAATTCCAACCAAAATTATTATTTGTCAAAAATTCTTAAAATCAACATAAAATATAAAATCATTTTAAACCAACGGTTGAAAATTACGACAAAAGAAACAGATAAACTAAGAACAAGATCTAGTTATAACACGCAGTATTAGAAGGAAAGCTATTGGGTCACATTATTTCTAAAAGGGGAATATCCATAGACCCAGAGAGGATAGATGCTATAACACAGATTCCCTTACCCCACAATAAGAAAGGCATGCAATTTTTCATGGGGACTATAAATTTTATGTGAAGGTTTGTTCTTGATTTTGCACAAATACTCAAACATTTGCAACAGATGGTCAAGAAAAGTGTACAATTTAAATGGACTAATATAGAAAAGGGTGTGTTTAGCAATATCAAAATAGAAATAACACATGCACCTTCACTCAAAAGTACTGATTTTGAGAAATATTTTATCCTATACACATTTGCTTCTAATAACTCACTAGCGGTAGTGCTTACACAGAAGGAAGAAAGGGGAGATGAGTACCCCATATCCTTTATGAGCACTGCGTTGCAGGTTGCTGAAATGAATTACCCTTCTATTGATAAATAGGTGTATGTAGTATTTAAAGCAGTAGAACAATTCAGGCCTTGTATTCTTAAAAATAGAACCAAAGTAATTGTTCCTCACTTGGCGATTAGAACCCTTTTCGTACAGAAATAATTAGAGGAAAGAAGAGGAAATTGGGTAACATATTTGCAAGAATATGATTTGGAATTTAAACCAACCACTATTATCAAAGGGCAAGGGATCTGCAAGTTAATGGCTGAAAGTCAAAACAATGAAGATGATAATTGGGAAAATGAGGCCAAGCTGCACATGATTGATGTGTGTCCTATTTTCACAGCTCCGGACTCTTGGTACAGGGATCTGATACATTACCTCCAACAGGGATATTTACCTGAACACTGGAATTCTAAACAAAGAAGAGTGTTTCATTTGAAGTCAACATCTTATTAGATAATTGAAGGAGTTCTTTTGAGAAATAATTATGATGGAGTATTTCTGAGATTCTTGGAACATGAAGATGCATCTAAAGTGGTGAAAGAATCACATGATGGTCCTACTTGAGCACATTTTTCAGGATATACTACTGCACACAGGATTCTGATAGATGGATACTACTGTCCAACCTTGTTTAAAGACACTCATGCTTAAATGAGGGAGCATGACACATGCCAGAGAAGAGGTGGGAGACAATCAAAGGCAACTGGGCCATTATAACCAATCATCATTTCAGAACCATTTGAACAATGAGGAATTGATATCATTGGAGAAATCAATCCCAATTATTCATTGCAACACAAATACATCCTCACATCCATATACTATTTCACAAGATGGGTGGAATCAATTCCGTTACAAAAAGTGAACGAAGACGTAGTCATAGACTTCTTACAAGAGAATATCATGACCAGGTTTGGGGTTCCAATTTCCCTGGATTTTTATAATGCATCTTACTTTTCATCAATTAAATTAACTGAATTTTCTAATGAAAAATGAATGAAACTACATTATTTTGCTAATTATTATCCACAAGGTAATGGATTAGTTGAATCAACTAATAAAAAACTTATCATAATTTTAAATAAAAATGTCATAGAAAATCAGAGAAGTTGGCATGTAGCTCTTCCAAATGCACTATGGGCTGATAGGGTCACACCCAAGAATTCTTTAGGCATGTCACCTTACACTTTAGTTTATGGAAAGGAATCTATTCTACCACTGAACATCTTACTCCCATCTTCTCAATTATCCCAAGCATCAAGAGGATCCAGTAGTGAGGTTTTACAAGCTAGAATTAACACCCTGCCGAAGCTAGAGGAGTCTAGATCTATGTCTAAGGAGAGGTTTAAGCACTAGATGGAGATTGTGAAGAGATGGTTTGACAAAAATAAGTCTGGGAAGGGAAGATTTGAAGTAGGAGATTTGGTTCTCAAATGGGATCATCCGCATGATGAAAAGGGAAAGCATATTAAGTTTCAACACCTATGGGTTGGCCCGTTTCAGATTGCTGAGAATTTAGGACCCTCAATGTATAAGTTACAGGATTTACAGGGGTGGGAAGAGAATCTGCATGTCAATGGTCTAATTCTCAAACCTTATTTCACTTAGTGTTGTAGGAACCCTTTTGTACATAAATAAACTTTACTTTTGTTTGATTTTCCCTTTAGTTATATTTGTTTTCTTTATGTTGGTTTATTTCCTTTGCATTTGATTGATTTCATTTTTTATTTGTTTTATTTCAATTCTATTTCAAAATAAGCCAGCTCAGCTTTTGGTGTTTGGGGAAACATTGGTATTTGGACAAACTGCCAATATGTTTAATCCAAGAACTGTATATTGGAATTTATCTATGAAAATACTTTATCATAACCAGATTCTTTAATTTGATAGATTATTGTCAGGAAGTGATTTTGAGAACACAAAGAAGCCCTATTTTAAAACCATGTTAAATAACTGAGGTAGGAGAAGTCTAGAATACTATTTTGGGGCTCCATCCACTTCAGATTAATATATGTCCTAGGAAGCTTGCAAGAGAGTAGAATGGATAGGTGTATGGTATTCAAAATAATCCCATGCCACAAATGAAATCCCAAAGGCTATATATATATAAGGAGTCAAATTTCCAAGAAAGATACATATCAAAAGGACATATTGAACAAAAATCAGTAAGATGTTTGGATTGCTCAGAGGTTCTTCTCTGTCCGTGAGTTAAACCAAATATCACTCACAAAAAATGACACCATGGATAGAAGAACCTATATCAAACCTCAAATACAGAAGAAGCAATCCTAGAAGACTCAAAATACACAAGTCTTAAGCATCAAATCAATGCAAAATGGGCATGGGAATGAGGAACAAATGAATACATCTGTCCAAACTCTGTTATGATCCTGTGGTGTCTCAGCTGAAAGAAACCAAATGCAGAGGTAAATGAATCTCACATTTTGGCCTCAGAAGAGTTATCGGGACTTTGAAAACTTGGTTACCATACCCAAGGGACTAAAATCAATGAGATGTTCTGAATCTTACATTCCTGGAAAGGGTTTGGATTTTTAAATAATTTAGAAAAGGAACGAGACAAGTTGGTTTAACCAATTGTCATCAAGCAGTTTTGTGTTTTGAATGATAGTTTTTCCAGAGATATGTGTTCCCCATCTAGTCTCCAATTGTTGTTGTTGCAACTACTACCCCAAAAAGTTTGAATTTTTAGGGCCCTCCTTTAATTTCTTAGGTTTACTTAGATTTTTTCTGCCCCTTGAAAATTGTTGTCCTTGACTTGGTTTTTCTTTGATTAAGCTGAAGAGAACTTTTGCATCAAGTAGAAATTGTTTCTGATCTGTTGTGTCAGAACATTTCCTAGATTTTCCTAGATACAACGGAAAGCCTTCACATTTTTACCCTATGATTTTATGATTGATTTTATGATTTTGTTGGTCTGATGCGTCAAAAATAATTTTGTCTTTCAACCGACACAACGGGTGCCTTTTGGATTTTCACCCGACAATTTCCAATTGATTGTGTGATTTTGTGTTGCAGGGTTTTCAACCTTTGTCATAAGGATTTTTGAGTTCTAGCTGCAACTATTGGAAAAGTATTTCCTGTGAAGCCGATGTTCTCTGTCGAGTTATTTAGCTGGAGAGGGCTAATAGTGGTGGCTATCTTTCCTTTTTGGAGCTGATGCTAGCAGGTCATTTAAGTTTTCTTGTTGTCGATCGTGTCGTGTGCCACAACGTCGGGAAAGTCATGTAAAGGCCTTGACGACTGATATTTCATAGGGAGAACCGATAGTTGTGGCATAATTGTTGGTTTTGAACCACTATGGCAGGGGGTTTTTCATCTTGTCGTGCAGACGCAGTTTTGCCGATGAAATTTAATGTAGATGCCAAACGATGTTTCCTTCATGCTCGTGTGGCATAAATACTTAACCGACCACATTAAGTATTTTCCCTGTGGTTTCGTATATATATCCTGTTGGGTTCATTACCATTTTTTTATGGTGTGTTTGCAAGCATTAAGATTTGTTGGAGCCTATGGAGCTTACCTGTTTTGAGCATCCATTACGAGTTGGGTGACTGCCATCTGGAGCTTATGGGGATTTTGGCACCGCATTTTCAATATCCATCGAGTTTTTCCTTCCAGGTAGGATCTAACCTATTTATTTTGATTGGTAGGATGGTTATTTTGTGACCTGTCATGGCTCAATAGGAAGCGCATCTAGGTTTCAGGAATAGAAGTTGTCGTTTTAAAAGGTTTTCTTACCTGCCTTTGGTTTTTCGTCTAACTCGACCATCCATGCTTATTCGTTGACCTAGTTTTCCCTAACCGTAGTTTTTGTACCTGCTCCCTGCCTTTTTCAACCCAGATAGACCATACCACTCAGTCCATTCAGACATGGCTTACTCACAGCTCTGGTTGTGCAATAGCAAGGTCGAGATGGCCCTAGTTTTCCAATGACTCTCCCTCAACTGGTTCATAATAGTATGCAGCGAGAGAAGTTATGCATGTCAAAAACATTCAAAAGCCTTGTATTTCAGCCTAGGTTTTCAAGTGGAAGGGGTTGGCACTAGCGGCCAATGGACTGGAATCACTGCGTTCTACCTCTAGGTTTTTGTTTCGCAGATCGTAGGTCTCATAGAAAGGTCAATCGTTGGTTTTGAAAGATGTTTCGATTGATATCTGGTTTTGTATTTTAGAATGACAGATGAATGCCTCAGTCTGAGCCATAAGTGAAATAGATTTTTTCCGTCCTATTCTTCGACCTCACCTTAGGTTTTGTCGTATGCAAAGTTTTATGGTGCAAAATTGTTCCAATGGGTAAAGATGATATGGTAAATGATATACTAGTTAAGCTTGAAGAAATGATTTGTCAAAAAAATAATAGCTTCTACAGTAGTTATTCATCTTTCTTATATACATAAATGCATGTGGTTTCTAACCGTAGGGATGCTAAGACATGTTTTGGTGTTTTTGTATAGCCTGGGTCTGCATCAGATACCATAACTAAGAAAGGAAAGAAGCAAGCTAAGGTTGCTGAAGAAGATGCAGACCTGGAAATCATGCCTAAGACAGAAATAATCTATGAAGACACTAATTCTATTACTAGAGCCAACTTGGAGTTCAAGTGGGGCAAGATATATCATATGCTCCAAGATAAGAAGATCCCAGACCTAGGTTTGGCATATCTACGTCTTTTTGAAAAAAAAATACGATCAGTGATTATAAAGGTGTCCACAAGATCGGAGTTGTTCCCTTGCTCTAAGGTCATTGTTTGGATTTTGTCTGAGGCCAATGCGGGATATATGATTTTGTACAATGTTGAAGATAAGAAGTTCGCCTCTTTTACCCCTGCATACATCACCAAAGCATACAACTCGCCAATCCCAGAAGTCAACCTGACCGAGGATTGGATATATAGTTTGACTATTGATTATAATGGATGTGCAAAGATGATGATAGAAGAAAAGTCATTCAGACATAGGGCATCTAGTGAACATGAAACCGCCAGTCTACGTACTCCACATAGACTTGTGGCGCTAATGCTTAACTAGATTTTTAGCAGGGTTGATGGAATATTTTATAATATTGGTTGGATACCGTTGATGTATCATGTAACCAGGGAAGGAACTGTGTTCAACTGGGCGGATATAGTAGATGATAGCATGTCTTCCTGTATATCAGCAACACAAGTAGGATTTCTCAAGCAGAAGTCCGAGTTCTATATGGCTTCATTTTTTATTGATTGTATCCTTTACTTACACCCATTTGAGAATTTAAATTGCAATTGGAAAGAAGGAAAAGTGCCTGTTTAAACCGCATAACAATTATTATGGTCCCATAAGTATCATAACTCGTACAAACTCATATGTGAGGAATTTCTAATGCCTTTGTATCATATGATATTTTTGGAAAAATGTAAATGCATGTATGAAGGTGCTCTAGATTCTATCAGGGAGTATGTATATTATTTATTCTCTGAAGAAGGTATTTATTTGAGGATGTACAAGGGAACTAAAACCCCTTCACTGCTTCCCAAGTACGTAACTAACTATGTGCTGTATAAGGAAGCAGTAAGACAGATGTTTCTGGACGGATTCGGGAGTTACTTGTTTGATATAAAGAAGGAATTTTTCCCGCCGATGCCTTTTTATGTTAGAAGCTATAAATTTACAAAAGTCAAAAGTGCACCAGGATTTGTGAAAGATTTAGACATATTCCATTTTGGAGAGAATATATTTCACAAAAATGATTCTCAAGGAAAGGTTGTTGCACACCGGGCACTGGTAAAGGTGAACTTTGAATACTCTAACTATCTAGACAAAGATGAAGAGGTTCACCATAACGCTTGTAATATGACCTCTCTAAAAAATCACCTCAAAAGAAAAATCATAGTGACAGGAGGAAAAGGGAGCAGCAATAGTACCGCTGAACAGAAAAGCAATGAAGACGAAGCTTCCCAGAAAGAAAAAGAGGAATAAATACAAAGGTTAATGGAGGGAGCAAAGAAACTGCTTGATGAAGAATCTCAGAGAGAGAAGGAAGAATAATATTAGAATCAGAAAGAAGAAGAAGAAAGAATAATTAGGGAATTAGCAGATAAATAAAGAGAAAAAGCAGAGAAGATAGCGGAGAAGCTCAGATAGAAAGAGTAGGAGGATATAGAGAGGGAGACTCAGGAATAGATTTATGCCCAATATAATCCCAAAAATCCTGCTTCCACCTCAGGGGAAATATTAACTGGTGGTCACTGTTATACCAAAATCCTGTCACCATCATGTGATAAGACATTTGACATAACTACTTGCCCTGAATCCCAGCTTCTGTAGTGGAAACTAAATGGTTTTTCATCAATCTATCATACAAATTCCGAGCACCGCGCATGCCCCTTTATCGAGGAGCGGTACCCCTGCTCGCACCGCTTTTCATCGGTTCTCCACGAGCGGTGCCACCACCCATTTCCCTTGGTCCATAGGTGGTTATTACCAGAACTGCTCTGTCATAGAAGGAGAAGCGCAGTACCCTGGGTAAAAAGGGAAAAAGAGAAGTTTCTCGAGGCTTCTATATGATAATCCTCGTGTACTGCCTTATCCCTACTGCTGTGGGTTGGTTGAGCTCGAGATCCCTCATCCTAGGATCTTAGAGGCCACCTCACCCACTAATTTCTCAACCATCTCTATCCATTAAATCCCTATAAATATGAGCTCATAGCCATGATTGAGGGGAGGTATTGTTATGCTATTGGATTGATTCTTGGCCCAAGATCATTTGGAGAGAGCATAGAGAGCTAGAGTCAGAGCTTTTGGGGATGAAGAGTTGGTTTCATGGAGATGCATGTCAACACTAAGGCTTGGTTGTAAACTTCTTCATATTTCTAATGCAAGTTTATTTTTGTCCCACATATGATGTCGTTGTTGTGATTTCGCATATATATGTTGCTAGATTCCTTAGTCACTAGCATAGATTAGTAGATCATATTCTGATTGCTTTGATTCATTTCGTGTTGAGATTTTTTGCAGGTACACAGATGAACTGTCAAAGCCTTGTATTCCAGATATCTACAGCATCTAGGGAGATTCTTCAACCTCTTTCCTCTATTTGTTCTGGATCTAAACCATTCAGACCAGTGGAACACCTTGCTGTCCGCAGGAGGTGAAATATTCCATTTAACAAATCTGGCAACTCTGTTGGGGAATGAATGTATGTATCAGTCGATCTGATCTTCCTTAGTTCTTCAACTCTTGTCCGAATCTAGGCTCCATTTTCTTCAAAAAATCTTCAGTCAAATATGCTATCTAACTAGGTGGATTTTGGTTTGAAACTTCTAGATCTGTTTAGATCTGAATTATTTTCAACCTTTTATGCTCTTTCTCACTTTCAATCTATCATTTTTTACCTTGATCTGGTCTTTTTCTGACTTGATTTGTCATTCTCCCTGTGTTTTGGATTTTTTCAGGGAACTGCACATGTGCCTTTGGCAAGGAGCAGTGCCACCGCCTGAGTCTAGTTAGCAATATGCGGTGCCACTGCCTGAATCCAGTGAGCAAGAAGCGGTTCTACCTCAAAACCACCTGTCAGCAGCTTCATCTGCACGGTGCCAGGTAGGCCTTGTTCTAGACTTTGTATTTTGATTTTTTGTGTGTTTTTGGCTTACTTT
Source organism: Pseudotsuga menziesii (assembly GCA_001517045.1). Classification (NCBI taxonomy): domain Eukaryota; kingdom Viridiplantae; phylum Streptophyta; class Pinopsida; order Pinales; family Pinaceae; genus Pseudotsuga; species Pseudotsuga menziesii. Next base: position 163,200 of record LPNX010436314.1, on the reverse strand, counting down.
TTGATGAAAATGAAGTGTATTTTTGAAATAAAAATGATCCCTGATGGCCAGGAGGGGCCATGAATTGTATATTTTGCAGTCGCTTTGATTGTTGTCTTCTTTTTGCATTCAAAGAGAGTTTGTGTTTCTTGCATTATATTTTGTGTTCTTTTCTTTGCTTGAAACCTCTTTCCCTTTTCTATAGATATTATTCATTGGAATTGGAAAATATACATTTCATTTTCATGTGTAGGATTTGGTTTGTTTTGGACTTGGAATGCATGAGTGATCCATGTTGTTTTGAGTCTTTCTTTGCTTGGGGTAATTCTTGTTTCCTTTTGCATACTAATTTTTTTTCAATGCTTGGTAGGAAAGATTGGTTCTTTGTTTCCTTGTTGGTTTCAAAGAGAAGTTTTAGTTTTCTCTCTCTTTTGCTTTATCCACAAGCTTGTTGAATGATTTTCTTTTTGTTTTTTGCATGATTGTTTGAAATTCTGAAATTCTAGATCTTAAATTCATTGAGAAGAAATATCTATTTTCAGCATTGCGTGCATTAGAGTTAGATTTGTTTGGAAACGTTAGTGAAATCATCTTTCCATCGATTTTTTATGCGTCTTTTTCAAGCATGAAAAGATAGGAAACATTTCTGGTTTATTTATGTTAAATGTTCTCTAGATCTCTTTTTTATTTGCTTTGAAGATTGTTTGGGGTGCATTGATATTTCACTTTTCATTTGAAAATATAGAATTGCATTTGCATTTGGGTGTGCATTTTTGGGAAGAAAAGTAAATCTCTCTCCCTCTCTTAGGTAGAATTTCATTGAAGAGGACAACTTGCATTGTCATATAGATCAGTGTGCATCTTCTTTAATTTCAAGTTTTCACTCCATGGTTCCACCTAAACGCACAAGATAAAATTAGTGGTAGTACTAGGTTAAAACTTTTAGCAATTTGAGTGATAAGTCAGAGACGTGTTCAGGCGTTGTTAAGCATAGGAGCTGTCGTTACTTGTCCGCATTACATCACAAGACTCGTGCGGTTCTTCCATGTACCGTCGGTATATCGAACGACCTTTCACGTACCCTTGAGGTATATAGAAAGGTACTTCACATACTCGATTGTATATCGGAAGGCCCCTTGTGAATGGTTATGCATTAGACAGCACTACTACCGATTTGAGCTCCCTCATACCTTGCGTATATCAGGAGACCCTTTTAGGAATCCTCAAACCATCTGAGTTATCCTTTTGGCTTGTCCTATGAGGTTGCTGACTCTTATCCACTCCTTTCACATGTTTGCATTTTGCTTTTAGTTTGAGTAGTACTTGCTTGTGTGTGGTAGTTAGGGGGTTATTAGAGAGTTTAGAGATGGCATCCTCATCTGGGGCTACCACTCAAGAGGTCCCTTTCCAAGGTGTACCTTTTGTATTCCCTCCAAGTGAAGGTATTGGTCCTCCCTTTATTGCCACTCTAAATCTTCTTGGATCAACTATAGGATTACCAGTATGGATTTTTAATCTGGTAATTGCTGTTACACCTAATGTCTCAAATGTCACCTCTCCTCTGGGAGAGGATTGACCTCAACCTAATCCCTCTCCTTCTTCCCCGGTTGTGGCTTCATCTCTTTCTTCTTCTTCGTTTGACCAAAGCTCTATGGTTAGTAGTCATGTGGATAAGAAGAAGAATAAAGGGAAGGGTAAAAAGAAGAAGGATAAGAAAGAGAAAAATCAGCAACCATCTGCTCTTGATGGTGCTCATTCCAAGAGAATGCCCGAAAAACCCAAGTTCCCTTGTAATCTTTGCAAGGGGTACCACCTTCTTAAGGAGTGTCCTGGTCTCTCCCATGTACAAGAAGACTGGTGTAAAAGATCCAAACCGTCTGTGTCATCAACCTCTGATCATCATGTTGACGATACTCCCTCAACCAATGACCCATTCATAAAAGGTCGTAAGGGTAAAGTCTTGTATCCTTGTTTAATTTGTAAGGCTATGCATCGTGCTTTTATTTGTCCAAGCATGGATGAAGCTTTTCATTGGTTGGAAAATATTACTGATCATCAACAGGTGATTCCAACAAGTGATAGTAAGTTATCCCTCAATCCCCCACTAGTTGACCAAGTGGTCGATTCGGATTTATTTGTGGTTGATCCCACTCTTCCTTTGGAGAATGAATTTAAAGTGGTCGAGTCGATGTCATTTCCACCCGATCCTGCTCTTTCATCAGAGAGTGTTAAGACTGAAGTAGTCTCTTTGACCAAATCTTCATCTTGTTCTTCTCTTCCAGTAGAGAATGAATGGAAACCTGCCGAAGTTTTTATGCTTCATTATGATTGTTCTCGACAAGAAGAAATGTTGTTTGTTTCGATAGAACCCTGTCCAAGTAGTGAGGTTATTTCCTTTGACTGGAGTAACGTAACAGAGTCTCATATTCATTCAAGTGTTCCTTTCCAAATAGTTTTGAATGTTATTGCTGGGCAGATACTTCGCACTATTGTTGATGAAGGGGCTTCTGTTAGTATTCTATCCTCGACTGCTTGGAAAGCTTTAGGTTCTCCTTAGCTCGTGCCAGCAACCGATCATATTCTGTCTTTTAATCGTAGGCCTACTGCACCTTTAGGGACCCTTCCTTATTTACCTATTACATTAGGAGGGAAAACTATATGCATTGATGTTATAGTGGTCCAAGGTCCTTTAGATTTCAATCTGCTCCTTGGACGTGATTATGTTTATGCCATGAAGGCTGTTGTGTCCACACTGCTTAGAGTTATGCATTTTCCTCATGATGGGAAGATTGTGACCATTGATTAGCTTTCCTTTGTTACACCTGGCCATCGTATTACTCCTAGTAATCAAACTGCCCTGAATGTGTCACATGTTCTTGTGGTTCCTTCCCCTTCTTCTAGTTAGCTTCTTCCCATCGTAGGTAAAATGGGGGATGTGGCTCTAGTCTATGGACTTCATAATGGAGATGAGCCACTAGTTTTTATGAAATGGGGGCAACCTACCAACCTCTAGATATCATGTTGGGCGGGAGAAGGTTTTAGAGCATAGTTTACTTTCAGTTTCAAGCTCATTAAAAAATAAAACCACTCCTAAAGCATAGTTTACGCTTTTGGTTTCAAGCTTGCATAAAATGAAACCATGTCTAGAGCATAGTTTACCCTATGGTTTCAAGCTTGTTAAAAAATAAAACCACTCCTTAAGCATAGTTTACGCTTTTGGTTTCAAGCTTGCATAAAAAATGAAACCATGTCTAGAGCATAGTTTACTTTTGGTTTCAAGCTCGTTAAAAAATAAAACCACTCCCTAAGCATAGTTTACGCTTTTGGTTTCAAGCTTGCATAAAAATGAAACCATGTTTTGAGAAAAGTTCCCATTCTGTGTCAAGCTCATTAAAAAATGAAATAGCACCTGACCATCATGTCAGTTTTTCCTGAGCAAAGTTCCCATTCTATGTTAAGCTCATTAAAAAATGAAATAGATCTCCCCAAACATAGTTTACCTTTTGGTTTCAAGCTTGAATAAAAATGAAATCATTCTTGAGCAGAGTTCATTTTCTATTTCAAGCTCGTTAAAAAATGAAGTAGGTTTCCTTAAGCATAGTTTACCTTTTGGTTTCAAGCTTGCATAAAAATGAAATCATGTTCCAAGCATAGTTACCTTATGTTTCAAGCTTGCGTAAAAATGAAACAGATCCCCTTCCCTTGAGTTGAGTCTTCACTTTAGTGTTAGAACTTGAACCTTCTTTTTGCCTGCCTAATTCTCATTCTTCCTACCCCCTGGTGAACATTTTCACATTAGTATCCAGGTTTTTAGGTTGGGTATGGAAGAAGAATCGACGTTAAATGAAATGAATCTTGGGGGCATGTCAAGCCGCAAGAAACCATGCTAGGGGTTGGCTTCACTAGCAATCATGCTCGGGGAAATATTCCAACCTTTGTATATCATGTTAATGGGATTTTTCAAGCATAGTTTACCCATTGGTTTCAAGCTTGCATAAGAATGAAACCAATCCCTAAGCATTCTTTCAAGTGATCTTCGAGCTCCTTAAAAATAGTAAGATGATGTTGAGCTTAGTTTATTACTTTTTCATGCTCTGGATTCAAAACATCAAAAAGTCTAATGGAGTTATCTTTTCACCTCTTTTTCAGGCTCCTTAAACATGAAAAAGTCCTCGAGTCCGTTTCCGATTCTTTCTAGGCTCGTAAAACATTACGTTGCATAAAAGAACCTCATGGAGTTCTCTTTAAACCCTTTTTATGCTCCCTAAATATGAAAAGATCATCGAGCGATCTTGTCTTCTTCACGCTCGTTAAAGTATTTGAAGAGCCGTCCATCCGACAGTAGGTTATCTCTTTCTTGGTTCGGATAGGACTATTTACGAGAAAGGAACACTCCAGCCAATCATGACTGGAAGAGTTCTCTAAGGTATGATTTTATACTTTTTTGGGCCTTAGAGACTAAACCATATGAAAAAGGACCCCCATGGAGTTTTATTCTGTATTCATTCAGACTCTCTAAACATGAATGATACCGAGTTTTCTTTCAGTGGACTCATTAAATTAAACATTGAGAGACCCATTTTGGGAACGAACCTCTCCTCTCTCATGTTCGTAAAACATATGAGACTTGACTTGTCTTCTGACAATCTATATCGAATGTTTGTTACCCTCTTTGAACTCATAAAACTAAAAAGAGGCACTCATTTATCATGATGGGGAAAATGGGAAGGGAATCATTTTGTAAATAATGGCAGTTGTTTGTCATTACCTTTGAACATGGCACTTGTCTGCACAATGATGTCAGTCAATTGGGTATTCAGCTAATCTCCATGATGACCCACTTTCATGAGTCATGTCAATCCTTTGAGTCTTTCAAAAGAATGCATTGTCCACTGTCACATTGTGTATCTGTCCTATCTAGTCATGCTGCCAAGTCATTTTGTCGTGCCGCCCGATGTTCAAAGGGGATCTGAAGAAGTTTTGCATCTGCAGTCTACACAGTCTTTGTGTCAGTATCTTTGAGTCATTCATATGGCTACTACATTCACATAATTCCAGAACTGTTTTGAGTTTCGTGTCATCAATGTGGGACTCATCATGGCCCTCCTTCGACGAGACTATTCTCGTCGACATCAGCTCATCATTCAGGAAACAGTCTTAGAAACAATATTTAGTACCTTGAGATCTGTATGCCTTAATGACAGATTCTCTCGCTCTCGACATAGGTTCACATCATTGACCTTTGATCGATAGAACCAACTGGGTGTTTGACCTTTGATCGATAGAACCAATAGATTGTAGTAGGGTACCTTGGGAATCATTGACATTAATGGTGATCTCCCTCATACTTGTTAACGGTTCACATCATTGGCCGGTAATCAAGTGGTTTCTACCATGTTCGACTTCAAATCATTGTAATCACATGGATAGAATCGTACTTTGTGGAAGACGAGATGAAGACTCTGGGAATTTGTTTAAAAGCACTCATTGCTTTTTTCCCAGGTTGCGATGGATTTTTGTATATATAGCATGGATCCACATTTGTATGGTCATGGCTATGCTCAAATTTGCGTCTGTATGACATAGATCTACATTGTATGTCTGGTAGCTATGTCCAAGTTTGAGTCCTCTATCACATGGATCTACGTTGTATTCTAGTAGCCATGCTTGTTTATTCCACTCATGGATCTACTTGTATTGGTCCGTAGCTATGAGTTTGGTTACTTGTGTCTATGAGTCAACATACCGATGTACTACAGATGCCTACTTGACTGCATACTTCGATCGAGCCGACATTTTTATCTCCTGGCAACGACTTGTTTTCAAATATCTCATTTATCATATCACTCTAAGACTCATGCTTTGGGGGCCATCTTGTTATACCAAAATCCTGTCACCATCATCTGATAAGACATTTGACATACCTACTTGCCTTGAATCCTAGCTTCTAGAGTGGAAACGAAATGGTTATTCATCAATATGTCATACAAATTCCCAGCACCATGCATGCCCCTTTATCCAGGATCAATACCCCTACTCGCACCGCCTTTCATTGGTTGTCCACAAGCAGTGCCACCACCCATTTCCCTTGGTCCATAGGTGGTTATTACCAGAACCGCTCTATCATAGAAGGAGAAGTGCGGTACCCTGGGTAAAAAGGGAAAAATAGAAGTTTCTCGAGGCTTCTATATGATAAGCCTCATGTACTACCTTATCCCTATNGTTGAGCTCGAGATCCCTCATCCTAGGATCTTAGAGGCCACCTCACCCACTAATTTCTCAACCATCTCTATCCATTAAAGCCCTATAAATATGAGCTCACAGCCATGGTTGAGGGGAGAACATTGAAGGTATTGTTATGCTGTTGGGTTGATTCTTAGCCCAAGATCATTTGCAGAGAGCATAGAGAGCTAGAGTTGGAGGTTTTCAGGATGAAGAGCTGGTTTCATGGAGATGCATGTCAACACTAAGGATTGGCTGTAAACTTCTTCATATTTCTAATGCAAGTTGATTTCTGTCCCACATATGATGTTGTTGTTATGATTTCACATATATATGTTGCTAGATTCCTTAGTCACTAGCATATATTAGTAGATCATATTCTTGTTGCTTTGATTCGTTTCATGTTGAGCTTTTTTGCAGGTACACAGGCGAACTATCAAAGCCTTGTATTTCAGATATCTACAGCGTCTAGGGAGAGTCTTAAACCTCCGTCCTCTATTTGTTCTAGATCTGAACCATTCAGATTGGTGGAACACTTTACTATCCGTAGGAGGTGAAATATTCCAGCTAACAGTCACCTTCCTATAGTGGAGTTATGCTTAGTACCCTTTACTCCCTCTAAGCAGCACGCAGTTGCAAGTTTGGATAAAGTATTTTTAGATCATAAGTGGAAACCAATTGTTTGGAGATATGAAAAGAAGTTGAAAACAAGTACCCAACCTGAGGTGACCATGGTTACTGAAAGGGTTGTCATACCAAACACATAGGAAGATCCAAAATAAATGGCCTCGCTCAATGTTGCATCTTCACACGCAAGTGCTTATATTGTTAGCAAACTGAAAGGAGTCGTGTACCAGTACAAAGAAAAGATGGAACAAATAAAAGAGACCCTAAGAAAATAACAGGGAGAAGGCCGAGAGGTTAAAAGGAAGCATGAAGCTACACTTTCATATTTAGAAAGGCTTCAATAGGCTTACCAAATCCTAGAAGAAGAAAAGGATTCCTCTGAATTGTCAAACACTATTATTGATGGAGAAAAGAAGGACCTAGAAAGTAAGATTTCAGAGCTTGAGGCACAAAGGTCCACAACTGATAAGAAAACGAAAGAGTTAAAGGTACGAGTTGCAGAACTGGAGGCATAGAATAGTAAGTTTGGAGGTACTTTTGAAAGCAACAAATGAATAGAAAATGGATATAACACCTCTCCAAGAGCACGTTCTCTTGCTCAGAAGAAAGATATATCAATTTCAGGTGAAACTTGCAAAAGAGGTCTACAAGATTAACTAAGTGAAATCCAGATTACAGGAGATCTCAGTAATATCCACTGGATTCAAAATGAGGACTCAGCAAATTGCAGAAACTATCCAAGGTCAATTGACCTAGTTGGAAACTAATAAAGAAATTCCAGAAAATGCACCCAAAAAGAGTCTAGAGAGGTTGCATATCGAGTATGATCTAATGGATTTCAGTAGCAAGGCTGCTGCAAGACTGATAGCTGTAGTTGAGAAAACACTGGACAAATGCATGGAATTATACAAAAGAGTGCTTACAACCCACAACAGATCATACCTCTACAGAAAAGAGACTGCAATATTTTCCAGATCAAGAGGAGCATTTGAAGCACCTTCAGGACAAGCTTCAATAGGATGAACTTAACATACAGTTGGTTAAAGGCCTGAATGAAAAATTAGTAAAATATTTGGTTGCACAAGGTAAAGTCAGAAATTGCCTGCTGGAATACCATCTCAGAGTCACTCCACAAAGGGTAGCAAAGATAAAATCCCAGCTGTCCATACACGAGGTTGCAGTGATATTTTTGGAACCAACAAACTTCAAGATCGTAGCTGTAGATGTTGTTGCATGGAAACAGTTCGTGGATGGATTGGCTGGGCCCACTTGATTTGTTTTGTTTTATTCACACGAGGCGAAGTTCTATGTAATGTTTTGTATTTTCCTAGCAAGCACACTAGAGAACAACATTTTTTAATCAAAAGGTTGAGGAATCCCAAAGGGTGAGAGGTAGTCAAATAGTCATATGTAAAGGTATAAGTAGGCATAGAATAGAAGAGAAAAAGAACTTTTTCTAGCACACATGCTAAAAAAAAATTGTAAGGAGAACTATTTCTATTTATAATAAAGGGGACCAAAATTTTGTTGGAGGAAGGACGGTATGAGACTCAAGATGGTTATGTGGATTGTTGAATGTGAAATACTTCTATTTTGGCTTGCTACATAATTGTGAGACCGTTACAACCCGTTGAATTATTTTTGCAAGTTTATGAATGGTTTCATTATTCTCTTTCTAATGTTGTGCAATAAAATGGGTAATAAATGTTTTAACTTCACAGAGCTACCTTTGTGTTATTTTTTGTTGTATTTATCTATGAAGAATCTAATGGCTATCCATAGGATTCGGTGTGCAAGTAATACAATATATTTATTCATTTCAATATAAACTTTGCTTCCTGGGGATAGTTAGAATTAGTTTAGAATAGGTTAGTTGTTATTTTCTTTCAAAGAGTGACTGTGGGGCAGGAGTGGTAAGATGGAGGGAAGACCTGCACATATCTAGTGAGTTTCTTACCCACTATCACTTGTGTTTAGCTAGGCACTTGCATTTCATTCATAAAATATAAAATTACATAAACGGTATACTAGGCCGCAACCGGTAAAGCAGATTTAATACTTCATTTAATTCTACGGTAGTTGGGTCGCTAACTAGATGGATTCCCCATAACAAATGATAAACGATCTAATTGGGAACGGTTTTTAGGGATAATCCCTACTATCGGTACCTGGGATTTTTCCAGGGATCAATAGGTATGCAATACTTTCCACAATGTAATTCTAAACCTTATTATTATTAATTTATATATCAAATTTGGAACATCTAACGTATTTTAACACTTTCATGGGTTTTCTAACACAACAAAGGAAACAAAGGAAAGACAAGAAAAAATTGGTCAAACAAGCTTGGTCCTGGTGGTTATTCGAAATTGGCGGCACAAATTGTAAGTATCGAAAAACCAATAATGCATCGAAATAATAAATTGCAAATTATTTTTGTTTTATTGCACCGCAAAAGGTATATTCATGACGTTATTCAAATATGCATGCCAACCGATTCAAAGAAGTTCCCATTGAGGAAGACTTGAATCTTGGCTTTCAACACAACTTTGGAGTTGTTGTTGAACGTAGAAAAAACATGTCTGGGAAAACACAGTCTTCTGGTAATCCAACTTTCTCACATGCATATAAAATATATATAGTTTAATGAATATTTATTACTTATGCAATTTATTCGTTATAAAAAATTTCCATAAAATATAAATATTGACTCTATTTTGAGCAGGAAAGCAACAATCCAATCAATGTCGAGGATAGACAACAACCAATCGAATATCATGCTTCCAATAGTGGTTATGAATTTATTCACATGATACAATTTTAAATATTGTATTGAATATGGTGAACATTCATTGTAATTTTCCATGTTTCAACAAGAGAGCATGTAGAGGGTCACACTGTAGAGGTTGAGCCTAGAGTACAACAATATGAAGTACATGATGTGGCCACATCAGGTCAAAAAACACATTTGTAATTTTTCTTTAAATGAAATATTTGTCATTATAATACCAAAATATATCAATGTAACATTTTCAAATTATTGCAAAAAATATGGACCCCTTGCCGTAAAATCCACGAGAAGTTGTTGAACCACCAAGAACTAAACAACAAGTTCCAGACGATGACTCTCTTCTTGATTTTGTAAAGAGAAAAAAATAGAAAGAAGTGACTAAGTAAATATTGTGAAATTATTTTTCGATAATATAATGTCATGCATATTTTTTCCCTACTAAATGAAGGAATGGTTTAATGAATGTTAGATTTTATAGAGTGAATGGTAAATGTTTCTTTATGATGAAATTTGCATGTTTGCACATAATGTTTTTTCAAGTACATGCATTGGGTATGGGGAATTGAGAGTGATGTAGGGGGGGAGGGGCCATCAGAGCTTCCACCTTCACGTGGTTGGTCTTGTTTGGTAGAGAATATTAAATTATTCTTGAAACAAAGAGGAGATTATTGAATGGCTACGATGGTTCATTTCTACGACCCACTCGTGTGTCATATAAATGTTTACAATTTCCTGCGGCTTGTTATGAAACTAAAGCATCTTATCCTACTTTTCAAGCCTCTGAAAAAGGTAAATAATTAACCATTTCTCACTTATGACAATTTGAGAAAAGGAAAAATCAAATGAAAGTAAGTAGAAACAATATATAAATAAGAAAACAATTCTTACATAGTGATATTGTCAGATAGACGTCGTTGAATCAAGTTCCACAAACCTATATATGTTCAAGATCCATTTTCATTTGCAAGACATAGTGGATCCTATAGATCTCTGCACATATTATCTCTTGACCCACAATTGTCAGAATGTCCTTGTATATTCATGACAGTGCTAGAGTTCCTCTCAACCTGGAACCTTCCTTGGTGGTGTGCATGTCTGGCTACCCACCTTTCTCTCTAGCCATACCAAAGGATCTACAAAAATCTAGCACCAACACCATCAAGACCAATTTTGTCATTTCACTAAGCATGCCTCACACAAGCTTTCTAAGAAAAGAGCTCCAAGTATCCTCTAGGTTTTCTTTCTCACATGCCCTAAGATCTACCTCCATTTCACAAAAGGACTCAAACATTAACACTTCAAGTATCCTCTAATTGTTTCCCCAAAACCCTCATTCCTTCCTTGCTTGCATAAATGCAAGTACAAATACTCAATACAAATGCATCTTCGAGATACAAATGATGTAATGAACTCACAAAATCCCTTAAGGCAAGATGTTGTTCAAAATCAAATAGGTAAGGAAATCGAGACATGGAATACCTATGATAGTTTGAGAAAGGATAAAATAAAATGAAATTAAGCATCAACAAGAATATCACTAATCCATTTAATGTTTAACAATAAACCATGGGTATGTAGCTATAGATGAAAAAAGATAAGATTGATAAGATAATTGTATCAATGCCCATTGAATCAACACAATAGTAGGTCAATAAACCCTAGGGTTGCAGCTATGTCATAAACCCTAGTAGTGGGAATTAACCAATAGAGAAATGAGTAAGGGATTCCCACACTCTCTTATATACCATGTTGAGGTTCGTAAGAGTCCAAAAGGATGAAATTGAACCAACCAACAAACCCTAATTCCTATAATAAACAAGGAGAAAAACAGTGTTAGGCTAGCACAACATTACAAATTAAGAAGTGCATTAGAGATTATTTATGGGTGCAGTACTATAGGGAGAATTCGTAAGTGAGCTAGAGAGAATATACAAACCAATAAATTCCATTCAATAGATTAGGAAGCTCACATGAGGCATGGTTCCTATCCCAATTTATGCCAAATGAAATTGTTTCGCTGTAGGATTACATTCCTAGATAATTCATTGAGTGAAAACATTACTACACTTGTTGAAATAGGTACAATGTTATAATGTAATATTTGGATTTCTTATTTATAATAGAACTAGGATGGAAAAAATTTATTACATCTGTTAGATTTCATCTATTTTTTTTTACAAGCTAAGGCAATAAATGAATTGGTGATGTTTTTTAATTCATGAGTTTGTTAGAAAAATAATATAGCCATTACAGTTTTGGAATATTTGTTCTATCTTATCATAATTTTTCATGGTACTAATAATATTTGTAATATGATGTAGTTGTGAGTGTTATAGCTAATTTTACCACACATGGTTGATCACATATTTATGGCCTTCCCTATCCCTCTGTGGACTCTTTAGACCCCATGGACTTATATTATACTTTGAAACCCCAATGTCATCCCTAAAAAACACATGTTTATTGTTGTATGCGACTTTTAAACCCATACTCATGTGTACACATCTCTTTTGACCTCAAACCTGTGTACATCGAGATGTGTGCATAAATCCAAATATTTTTGGCGTTTTCCTAATATGAGTCTGAAGGTCCTGAATCTTGGCCTTCCATATGCCTTGAGATCGCTCGGATTCTAATCTCTGTTACCCTTTTGGAGTGTTATATAAGGAACCCCTTGGATACATTGAATAGGAGGAATTCAAGAGCAAAGAAACTATAGCCTATTGTTGCCTCAGTTTGGTTATACTTGAGTCTGCATCCCTTTGTCCCTTTGGAGCACTTTGTGTTCTTCCCAAGCTTGAATTTGCGTTGTGAGCTTGTTATCGAAAGATGGAGGATTGAGGTGGTGGAGGACCAGGTGGAGGACTCGGTTTATCCGGTTTGTAGACATGTCGACATAGGTTGTCACTATTGTAATCTATGATTTTAATAATAGAAATATATTTTCCTGTCCAATTATGTGCATTTGAATATTAATATTGAATCCATGGATGTATATAATTCCTTATGCATTGTTGAATATATATGTTAGAGTAGTTCTAACACATTACTATAGAGCATGCTTGTCTTGTTTGCTGTTGTTGAGAGTAAATTGCTAATGCAAGCGTGAATTGGAAAAGATCAATGGGGATCTACTTCAACCTTCCAAAACAAGGTACGATTTGGTATCCCTTAGTGTTAGATGTTTGCTTTCTCTTGCATATCAGGAAATATTGATTTATAGTGTCAAAGTTGTTTGTTGTGGTACCCCCAAGCCATAGGAAGTTTCTCTCCGTAACAGAATTGGAAACCATACTATTGTACGTGGCGATGAACACACATGTCACATTTTGTATATCATGCCTTTTCATGGCCATTGTACTCTTATGTATCTGGGACTGCTATATGTAGTTGTAGTCACATGCAGAGATTGATTATTGTATTGTACTGATTGAGTGGTTGGTTCTTCCACTTAGGTCTTCATTACTCCACTTTTGGGATGGATTTTATAATGTATTTCGGCCATCATTTCACCCCTCTGACCTCACACATTAGGGGGCATATATTATATATGATTTTACCACACATGGCTGATCACATATTTATGGCCTTCCCTATCCCTCTGCAGACTCTTTAAGCCCCATGGACTTATACTATACTTTGATGTTCTAAGATCATCCCTAAAAAACACCTGTTTATTATTGTACGTGACTTTTAAACCCATACTCTTGTGTACATGCAACTTTTGACCTCAAACCTGTGTACATCAGGATGTGTGCATAAATCCAAATATTTTTGGAGTTTTCCTCATATGAGTTCGAAGATCCTGACTCTTGTCCTTACATATTCCTTGATATCGCTTGGATTCAACTCTCCATTACCCTTTTGGAGTGCTATATAAGGAACCCCTTGGATACATTGAATAGGAGGAATTAAAGAGCAAAGAAACTATAGTCCATTCTTGCCTCGGTTTTCTTATACTTGAGTCTGCATCCCTTTGTCCCTTTGGAGCACTTTGTTATAGCTGATTTTACCACACATGGTTGATCACATATTTATGGCCTTCCCTGTCCCTCTGTAGACTCTTTAGACCCCATGGACTTATATTATACTTTTATGTCCCAAGATCATCCCTAAAAAACACTTGTTTATTGTTGTATGTGACTTTTAAACCCATACTCGCGTGTACACGTGAATTTTGACCTCAAAACTGCATACATCGAGATGTGTGCATAAATCCAAATATTTTTGGAGTTTTCCTCATATGAGTTTGAAGATCCTGACTCTTTGCCTTCCATATTCCTTGAGATCGCTCGTATTCGACTCTCCATTACCCTTTTGGAGTGCTATATAAGGAACCCCTTGGATACATTGAATAGGAGGAATTGAAGAGCAAAGAAACTATACTCCATTGTTGCCTCAGTTTGCTTATACTTGAGTCTACATCCCTTTGTCCCTTTGGAGCAATTTGTGTTCTTCCCAATATTGCCTATGCTTTGTGAGCTTTCTATCGAGAGATGGAGGATTGAGGTTGTGGAGGCCCAAGTGGAGGACTCGGTTTCTCCGGTTCATAGACGTGCCGACAGAGGTTGTCACTATTGCAATCTCTAATTTTATTAATAGAAATATCGTTTCCTATCCAATTATGTGCATTTGAATATGAATATTGAATCCATGGATGTATTTAATTCCTTACACATTTTTGAATATATATGCTAGAGTAGGTCTAACACATTATTATAGAGCATGCTTGTCTCTTTTGTTGTTGTTGAGAGTAAATTGCTAATGCAAGCGTGAATTGGAAAAGGTCAATGAGGATATACTTCAACCGTCTGTAACAAGGTACGATTCAGTATATATTAGTGTTAGATGTTTGGTTTCTCTTGCATATTAGGAAAGATTGATTTCTAGTGTCAAAGTTGTCTCTTGTGGTACCCCAAAGCCATAGTAAGTTTCTCTCCGTAACAGAATTGGTGACCATACTGGGGAGATTACTAGTTGTTTTTCTTTGGGGATTGGGGACACAATGTGTTTTATACTTGCTCTTTGTTTGTCCATGTTTCTATGTCTCATTTTATAGTATGTTCATACATTAACACTCCCCTTGATTGGTTTGAACTTTAACCTGCTTTTTACCGCCCTTTTCTCTGTATACGCGTGTTTTAGCTAAACAATCACGTACATATGCGGGTTTTAGCTGAAAAGGCACATACATACCTTGTTGTTCCTTCAACAGCCATGTATGTCCTCCCTTTTGGTTGAGTCTTTGATGCGAGAAGTTGCTGGGTGGGTTATGAGTGTGGCTGGGTTTTCGTGGGTTCTGATGTTGTCTATTGACTGCTTCTGTTGTGACTAAAGACCGTTTTTTTATTGATTTTTCTTTTGAAAGTAGTTCTATTTATTTATCTTTTTGTTTTTCCATGAGTGCATTACTCTTTTTGTATCAGTGTTGTGTTGGGATTTTGTTTTGTACTTGCTGTAGAGACTAAGAGTTTTAAATGACTTTTATTTCATTTTCATTATTTTATATTGAAAATTCAAAATAGTTGCATTCTTACTTGCATCTTAGATATGGATTGGAGGAGGCACTTGCATTGGATTGCTTAGATGAGAGTTGTGTTTAGGCTTTCATATAGGAAGGATTGCATTGACATTGAAGGAATATATATGCATCTCATGTAGTGGCATACCTTGTTTTCATTCTACAAAATTACACTTGGCACACGGTTTGTTAGGTGTGCACTTTTATTTCACTGCTGAGTATTCATATCATTAGTTGCATGACTATTTCCCTTTGAGTAATCAATGCCAATTAAAATCAATGCTTAATAAAATGAATTACACTCTTTTATTTTATAGGGTGCATCAACAAGATTAGGTTTTAGGGTCTTGGAATAGTAAGTCAATTCTCCAAGAGCACTAAACAAAACAAGTAGGTGTCTGTCTAGGTGAGAGTGTGAAATCCTTGATATAATTAGTGTCTCTCAGGATGCTCCTCTTACACGGGAGTCAAGCACGAGGCAATGTGCATGATTGTGATTGGGATATCCCTTGGTCACTTTTGTGAGCTCTGAAGAAATTTCCAGGATCGTATTCGTATCTGGGGGCCCTTTCGAGAGTTTTGGGATTTTCTACCCTGTCCATATGGTCTATCCCAGCTGCGACTGTCTGTCTAAGCATTGGTTATTTTGGGGTGACCTTAGTTTCCTTACCTAGGTATCGAGGGGGTAATTGTAGAGGTTATTCTATAGGTGTCCTAGCCATGTAGTGGTTGGAAATCATAGTCGCTATATGTTTTGAAGCTGAGGGCCATTATAATTAGTTACATACCTATGCTTGTAGTGTATGGTATTTTTGAGCATGTCCTAGGAGAGACATACTTGCTGCATTCGGGAGCTCACATATACTCCCCTCGGTTTACTTGTATTTTGGCTGTAGATTCTCTTAGGAGTGTGCTCTTTGTGCGTTAGTGGGGTTTTGGGATCATGGTTACTTGATTATATTTATGTTCTCTTGAGTTCAGATCCTTTTATTTCTGGCATGCCTGGTATCTTGTCACCCATCCTTGGTCCTAGTATGGACCCTGGTGTCGGACTTGGGGGAATCACAGCCTCTTACCATGCTCATGGATTTGGGAATGGTCATATTCCATCCTCTAATCCTTTTGTGGAGGATTTTTATTCCCTTCACTCAATATTTACACCAGTGGTCACTGTCACAGGGGTGGTAGTGGATACATGAACGTTGGGTCTTCACCTTACTTTCCTTCTTATATCCCATCGTTCATCGCACTGTTTCCTTTGAATGTGTTGTCATGATCAATCCTCCCTATATCCTATAGTATGGGCTCTTTACTGACTGATTCTAGTTGTTTTGGACTAATATTGTTGTCATGTAGGGTTTGGTTTTTGCACACTCTCTCTGGGGCTTTGATCCATTCGTGCCTATTACAGGTATAATGTCTGAACTGGAATATAGGTTAGGATTTCACATCAGCCTGCATTTTGCATGGGCTTATGACCATTTCATCTTAACCTTAGGTACGAACCCATTCCATGATGTCACGAAACCTTCATGCTACTATTAGAAGTGGTGTTATGTGAATGGTAGAGATTTCCTATACATGGGTTCCCTAGTTAGATCCTTTTTGCATTTGGTACCCATGCTGAGATTCCTCCTTTAGGTTGTGGGAGTCTCATTTTATCCCTGCCATGTCTTTGAGCAAGATCTTCATACTCCTCTTGAACTTTATACTAGCCATTCCCCTGGGAATCCCTTGTATATATCAAGTTGTAATTGCATTTTCATGAGTTTTGCTTGACTTCATTAGCTTTATGTCGGCTCCCTGACTTTGAGTTATCAACCATATATCCCTAGCTTGTCTCATGTCTAGCCAAGAAGAGCCTTTTACATATCTTTTGCAGCTTGATCACCCCTTTTACCGGGAGGATACCTTACCCTGAGTGCTGTTATCTGCACATATCTCCTTGCATTGATCATAGGCGTGTTCCACTACTTGGAACTATTTTGATTGTCCCTTGGCACTCCTCTTCTCCTAGATTTGTACTATAAATCAATTTTATTCTTTTTAAAGCTTTTCAAAATATCTGAAAAAACTCCGAAAAAAAAATTTTAAAAACGAAAAATCCAAATAGGAAAAGATGTTATATTTGGCAGTAGTCGAGTCGTGTCACCTTTGAACAGAGCACTGTATATCAGATCTGTTGGTTGGGTTATTAGTTTGAATTTAGGAGCTGTACTTGTTACTCTGATTTTATATCCACCGATTGGTTAAGCTTCTAGCCCCTATGGAGCCTCTGTTGATGCCTCCTATGTCACAGAGATGTCTCAGTTTTCATATCGAGTCCATTATGCCTACCTTCAGTCACCATTATCCTTATGCTCTTGTTCAAAGTAAGTTGAATCCTGAGTCAGCCATTCATCAGTTGTCTTGACTTTGCATGTTGGCCATTCTCAGCACTATTATTGGTTTGCGCACATCTTTTTCTAGTTCTTCCACATTATACAGCGTTGCTAAGTACCTCGTGTTGGTTGATGGGGGATTCCTTAATTCCCTCCTTCTAACGGATTCCATTCCATCGACTTCAAATCATTTATTCTGGAATAGGAGTCTAGATTCATTTGAGTTCCTTGAGACTTACGGTCATCAGTGGTAGGTTCTCTCACCATCAAAAATTTTGGGAATACATCAATGTCCCTTGATCGATGGATTCTTTCAAGTGTTCAACCTCAACACATTTATTCACACTTGTTATATTGCACTCTGTACCTTGATCCCCATTTTCATTATCGGTGGGTGATCTCATGTCTATTCATGGTATACATCACTGACTGGTAATCAGACAATCGACTACTATGTTTGACCTCAACACATCTATTCGCATAGTAGGACATGTACTCGTAGCGATTCGTGTAGAAGACCTTCCATCTTGGTGGCATTCCATGTATGCTACCTCCTTGATCGTGCCAATTTTCATGACATAGGAGCTATCATGATTTGATTCCAGTGTATATCAAATATCTTCATCCACTATGGAGATCTTGATCCGTTGTATATCTTCAGCTATTATGGAGATCTTGATCTATTGTATATATTCATCCACTTTGGAGATTCTAATCTATTGTATATTGTACGTGGAGATGACCACACATGTCACATTTTGTATATCATGCTTATTCATGTCTATTGTAATCTTATGTATCTAGGACTGCTATAAGTATTTGCAGTCACATGCAGAGATTGATTATTGTATTGTACTGATGAGTGGCTGGTTCTTCCACCTGGATGCTCATTACTCCACTTCTGGGATGGATTTTATAATGTATTTCGGCCATCATGTTACCCCTCTAACCTCACACATTAGGGGGCATCTGTTATAGCTAATTACCACACATGGTTGATCACATATTTATGGCCTTCATTGTCCCTATGTAGACTCTTGAGACCCCATGGACTTATATTATACTTTGATGTCCTAATATCATCCCTAAAAAACACCTGATTATTGTTGTATGTGACTTTTAAACCCATACTCGTGTGTACACACGGATTTTGACCTCAAACCCATGTACATTGGGATGTGTGCATAAATCCAAATATTCTTGTATTTTTCCTCATATGAGTCCGAAGATCCCGACTCTTGGCTTTCCATATTCTTTGAGATCGCTCGGATTCGACTCTCCATTACCCTTTTGGAGTGCTATATAAGGAACCCCTTGGGTACATTGAATAGGAGGAATTGAAGAGCAAGGAAACTATAGTCCATTGTTGCCTCAGTTTGCATATACTTGAGTCTACATCCCTTTGTCCCTTTGGATCACTTTTTGTTCTTCTAATGCTTTCCTTTGCTTTGTGAGCTTGCTATCGAGAGATGGAGGATTAAGGTGGTGGAGGCCCAAGTGGAGGACTAGGTTTCTCCGGTTCGTAGACATACCGATAGAGGTTGTCACTATTGTAATCTCTGATTTAATTAATAGAAATATATTTTCATGTCCGATTATGTGCATTTGAATATGAATATTGAATCCATGAATGTATTTAATTCCTTATACATTGTTGAATATATATGCTAGAGTAGGTCTAACACATTATTATAGAGCATGCTTGTCATGTTTGTTGTTGTCGAGATTAAATTGCTAATGCAAGCATGAATTGGAAAAGCTGAATGGGGATCTACTTCAACCTTCCAGAACAAGGTACGATTTGGTATCCCTTAGTGTTAGATGTTTGGTTTCTCTTGCATATTGGGAAATATTGATTTCTAGTGTCGAGTTGTTTGTTTTGGTACCCCCAAGCCATAGGAAGTTTCTCTCTGTAACAGTGAGGGACCTACATGAGGTACTTCCATCCAAATAGAGAATCTGGAGAGGATTCCAACTATAAATATCTAGGTTTAACAAAAGCGCAAGTAAGGGTAAGTTCAAGATCCTGCCACTTCTTGTAAACAGGATGCTAGTTTTTGAGATTTTCCAATTCTTGTTATTATCTTGATTTCCCATGGTTACTCGTATTTGGTGCAAGATATACAAAAATTCTACTGCCAAAGTTGTAAGCATAAGAAGCATCAACACAACTTGATAAAATGGTATGATATTTATAGTAACACGTTGTCTTATGGACATGAGTATATTCATGTGAACATATATAATATATATTGACATGGTGTGTGGCAATTCCAAGATATAGCTTCATCCTTGGGTAGTTTCAAGCTTGGAACAAATGGTCATAAATACTTGTTTGACCGGGTCACTATACAAGTTACAAAACTTAATGATCAACGTGATGTTGTACAACTTTTGAAACCAACATCCCTTTCTCTACAAGTATGACATATTCTACTAGTTGTCCATATTTTTCTATAATCATTGTATTTGGAAAGTTTCATTGAAAATGCTATGGATATTAGGATAATTCATACTAGTAATGGTATTATGTATAATTGTTAAATTATAATGCATACTATTTTTTTTCAGCCTAGTTTCCAAGCCTTTGACAAGATAAGGAATTATCCATTTCTCACTTATGACAGTTTTATAAAAGGTAAAATAAAATGTAAGTAATAACCAACAATATATACATAAGCAAGCAATTCTTACATAGTAATATTGTTAGATAGAAGTCATTGAAATCAAGTTCCACAAACCTACTTATGTTCAAGACCTATTTTCATTTGCAAGAGATAGTGGATCCTACAAATCTCTAGACATCTTATCTCATGCCCCACAATTGTCATAATGTCCTTGTATATTCATGACGATGCTAGATCTCCTGTCATCCTAGAACCTTCCTTGGTGGTATTCATGTCTGACTACCCCATGCTATCTAGCCACACCAAAGGCGCTACAACAAGTTAACACCAACACCATCAATTCCAATTTTGTTATTTCACTAAGCATTCCTCACACACTCTCTCTAAGCAAAGAGATCCAAGTATCCTCTAGTTTTTCATTGTCACATGCCCTAAGATCTACCTCCATCTCAAAAAAGGACTCAAACACGAACACTTCAAGTATCCTCTAATTTTTTCCCCCAAATCCCTGGTTTCTTCCTTACTTGCATAAATACAAGTACAAAGAATAAAGACAAATATATCTTCAAGATACAAATGATGTAATGAACTCACAAAATTCCTTAAGGAAATATGATGTTCAAACTCAAATAGGCAAGGAAATTGAGACATGGAATATCTTGGACAGTTTGAGAAAGGGTAAAATCAAATTAAATTAAGCATCAACAAGAATATCACTAATCAATTCAATGTTTAACAATAAACCATTGGCATGTAGCTATGGATGAAAAAATATAGTATTGATAAGATAATTTTATCAATGTCCATTAAATAAACACAATAGTAGGTCAATAAACCCTAGGGTTGCAGTTAGGACATAAACCCTAGTTGTGGGTGAAAACCAATAGATAAATGAGTAAGGTATTCCCACACTCTCTTGTATACCATATTGAGGTGCGTAAGAGACTACAAGGATGAAATTGAACCAAACAACAAACACTAATTCCTATAATAAACAAGGAGAAAAACAATGTTAGGGAATCACAACATTACAACCTAAGAAGTGTATTAGAGATGATTTATGGGTGCACTACGATAGGGAGAATCTATAAGTGTGCTAGAGAGAAGATGAAAACAAATAACAAGAGATTTTAGGGTGATCATAGTCTAAATCACTTGTATTCAATAGATTAGGAAGTTCACATGATGCATGATTCCTTGCCCAATTTATGCCAAATGTAAAATTGTGCCGTTATAGGTTTTGGGAGGGTTTTAGTTCTGGTTATGGTACATTCCTAGATAATTCATTGAGTGAATACCTTACTATACTTGTTGCAACAGGTACAATGCTAGAATGTAATATTTTCATTTCTTATTTATATTGGAACTAGGAAGAAAAAAAATTATTACATCTGTAAGATTTCATCTAATTTTTTCTACAAGCTAGGCTAATAAATGAATTGGTGATGTTTTTCAATTCAAGAGTTTGTTAGCAAAATAATGTAGCCTTTACAATTTTGGAATATATTTTCTATATTTTATCATAATTTTTCATGGTACTAATAATATTTGTAATATGATGTAGTTGTGAGGGACCCTGCATGAGGTTTTTCCATCCAAATAGAGAATCTAGAGAGGATTCCAACTATAAATCTCTAGTTTTACCAAAAGTGCAAGTAAGGGTAAGTTCAACATGCCACCACTTCTTGTAGGTGGTATGATAGTTTTTTAGCTTTTCCAATTCTTGTTATTATCTTGATTTCCCATGATTACTCGTAGTTCGTGCAGGATATGCAAAACTTCTACTACCTAAGCTATAAGAATAAGAAGCATCAATAGAACTTGATAAAAGGGTATTCTATTTAAATTAACACATTGTCTTATGGAGATGAGTATATTCATGTGAACATATATAATATATATTGACATGGTTTGTGGCAGGTCCCATATATAGCTTCATTCTTCGGGGGTGTCAAGCTTGGCACAAATGGTCATAGAGGCCTGTTTGACTATGTCACTATACAAATTACAAAACTTAATGATAAATGTGATGTTGTAAAACTTTTGAAGTCGACATCCCTTGCTCTACAGGTATGACATATTGTACTAGTTGTCCATATTTTTTTGTAATCATTGTCTTTGGAAAATTTCATTGAAAATGCTATGGATATTAGCACAATTCATACTAGTGATGGTATTATATATAATTGTTAAATTAGAACACATACTATTTTTCTTTTCTTTTTTTCCAAAATAGTTTCCAAGCCTTTGACAAGGTAAGGAATTATCCATCTCTCACTTACTTATGTCAGTTTGAGAAAAGTTAAAATCAAATGAAAGTAAGCACCAACAATATATATATATATATATATATATGCAAGCAATTCTTAGATAGTGATATTGTCAGATAGAAGTTGTTGAAATCAAGTTCCACAAACCTATTTATGTTCAAGATCCATTTTCATTTGCAAGACATAGTTGATCCTACAGATCTTTGCACATCTTATATCTTTCCCCACAATTGTCAGAATGTCCTTGTATATTCATGGAAATGCTAGAGCTCCTGTCAACTTGGAACCTTACTTGGTGGTATGCATGTATGACTACCCACCATTCTCTCTAGCCACACCAAAGGATATACAACAAGGTAGCACCAACACCATCGAGTCTATTTTTGTTATTTCACTAAGAATTCCTCAAACAATCTCTCTAAGAAAAGAGATCCATGTATCCTATAGGGTTTCTTTGTCACATTCCCTAAGATCTACCTCCATCTCACAAAAGGTATTAAACATTAACACTTCAAATATCCTCTAATTTTTTCCCCCAAAACCATGGTTCCTTCCATGCTTGCATCAATACAAGTACAGAGACTCAAGAAAAATGCATCTTCGAGATACTAATGATGTAATGAAATCAAAAAATACCTTAAGGAAATATGATGTTCAAAATCAAATAGGTAAGGAAATCAATACATGGAATACCTATGATAGTTTGAGAAAGGGTAAAATCAAATGAAATTAAGCATAAACAAGAATATCACTAATCAATTCAATGTTTAACAATAAACCATGGGCATGTAGATATGGATGGAAAACGATAATATTGATAAGATAATTTTATCAATGTCCATTGAATCAACACAATAGTAGGTAAATACACCCTAGGGTTTTAGTTAATACATAAACCCTAGTTGTGGACATAAACCAATAGAGAAATGAGTAAGGGATTCCCACACTCTCTTGTATACCATGTTGAGGTTCATAAGAGAATGCAAGGATGAAATTGAACCAACCAAAAAACCCTAATTCCTGTAATAAACGAGAAAAACAATGTTAGGGTAGCACAACATTACAGCCTAAGAAGTGTATTATAGATGACTTATGGGTGCATTACTATAGGGAGAATCTGTTAGTGTGCTAGAGAGAATATGCAAACCAATAACAAGAGAGTTTAGGGTTCTCATAGTCTAAATCACTTGTATTCAATAGTTTAGGAAGTTCACATGAGGCATGGTTCCTTTCCCAATTTATGACAAATGTAAAATTGATTCCTTCTATGATTTGGGAGGGTTTTAGCTCCGTTTATGGTACATTCCTGGATAATTCATTGAGTGAAGACCTTACTATACTTGTTGCGACATGTAAAATTCTAGAATGTAATATTTTCATTTCTTATTTATAATGGAACTAGGATGAACAAAATTTATTACATCGGTTAGATTTCATCTAATTTTTTCTACAAGCTAAGGCAATAAATGGATTGGTGATGTTTTTTAATTCACGAATTTGTTAGAAAAATAATGTAGCCTTTACAGTTTTGGAATATTTGTTCTATATGTTATCTCCTTTTTCATGGTACTAATAATCAGGGTATTTTTTGAGGATTATAATAGTATACTTAAGTATAGTATTCTAGGCAATAATTTTGGATTGGAAAAAACATATATATAGATAGGTAGGAGAATATTAAATATGAAACATACAATTTACTACTGAAACTTGTAAATTTTGGCGAATGATATGATAAAACAACATATTTTATATAAATATAGGAGATATAGAGACTAAAAATGACAAAATAGCGAATTTAGTTTTTGAAAAAAACCAAAAAACTAGCCAATTGGCGAAATATCGCCCGCGAATATTAAATATGAAACATACAATTTACTACTGAAACTTCTAAATTTTGGAGAATGTTATGATAAAAAACATATTTTATATATAAATATAGGAGATATTACAGACTAAAAATGACAAAATAGAGAATTTAGTTTTTGAAAAAAACCAAAAAATTAGCTAATTGGCGAAATTTCACCCCTAAAGTTGTCCCTGGTAATAATATTTGTAATATGATGTAGTTGTGAGGGACCCTGCGTGAGGTATTTCCATCCAAATAGAGAATCTGGAGAGGATACCAACTATAAATATCTAGGTTTAACAAAAGTACAAGTAAGGGTAAGTTCAAGATGCCACCACTTCTTGTAAATTATGAGATGCTAGTTTTTTATCTATTCCAATTCTTGTTATTATCATGATTTCCCATGATTACTCGTATTTGGTGCAATATATACAAAACTTCTACTACCTAAGTTGTAATCATAATAATCATAAGTACAACTTGATAAAATGGTATGCTATTTAAAGTAACACGTTGTCTTATGGACATGATTATATCCATGTCAACATATATAATATATATTGACATGGTGTGTGGCAGGTCCCATATATAGATTCATCCTTGGGGGTGGACCAAGCTTGGAAAAAATGGTCATAGTGACCTGTTTGACTCGGTCACTATACAAATTACAAACTTAATGATCAATGTGATGTTGTAAAACCTTTAAAACTGACATCCCTTCCTCTACAGATATGACATATTGCACTACATTACTGTGGCTTCTCATTTTCTCTCTCCTTCTTACCTGAATCTCTACCATGTGCATATCCTCTATGCATATAGTCCATTAAAACTAAAAATTCCACTATCCTCCATCTTGAAAAGTATCCAAAAGGATATGCGGTCCAATTGTAAACATTCAGTTGCCATCTCATTTACTACCATGTTGAAATTGACACTTTAAAAATATATAAGAAGATAGGCTCTATTCTTGATCTGAGATGTATGAATAACATGTGTTGTACACACCTTATATATGATCATCCTACATCAAATTCATAACCTATATATATTTTATGCTAACTAATGCTTATGTTTATAATTATTTATCCTTGCGGGCCTCATATCAAAATAAAAATTGACTTAGGCATATTAAAAAAAATCCAAAACCCATACATTACATCATTCATCCCAACAAAATTAAATTGTCTTAAATTCCATACACCTTTTCATAAATTTCAAAGTCTCCCTCCCCCCCCGCCCCCACTTCAATATTTGACTAACCCTTAGTCATGCTCGAGGAGTCTAGCAACTTAAGTCTAGGTTAGAGGTGTAGAAAACATAAATGTGTAGAGGTGCAAAGGCACACATGGCATGGAGATCACTTGGTTGTAGGACCTAAATCCATTGAGGTATAAGTGGAAAATATCAAATTTAACTGCAAATCACATAGGTGTAGATCTCACCAAGGCATAAAGGAGTGGGGCTTAGTGTCTAGTGCAAGGTGAAAATGGAGTATGCACCACCATAATCAATCAACTCTTCTCATTAATCTCAACTCATATCCATCATATGTTATTATCAATATCATCTGATATTCATCAGCTAAAAGAGATTTTTTTAACCTCATGCTAAACACATAAATCCATTATTCTTATATGCAACACCACATGGTCACAATTTGAATCTAGACTATAGAAAATATGGTGACATGGGATCAAGAATGTAGTTCAAAGTTAACTTTAACAATATCACTGCATGATAATTAGACCATAGAACTATTATTTTCTTTTAATTCCCGATCGTGGTCGGATATCCGACGTCCCATTCCATAATTTTCGACAAGTATGCCATACCACTGACATAAAATGTCATTGGTTTTTATCTTTTTATGTTGTCGAGAATCCAACGTCCTTCCCCACTTTTTCGACGATCATTCCTTACCACCAACGACAAATGTTGCCAGATATACGATCGTCTGTAAATTATTTGGGGTTGGTTATATGATGGGCATGTCGCCGGATATCATTCCTTCTGTATG